>JAQQZY010000020.1:2293529-2306923 GCA_030068375.1 Ostorhinchus rueppellii | reverse complement strand
TGTGTCTGTGTGTGTGTGTGTGTGTGTGTGTGTGTGTGTGTGTGTGTGTGTGTGTGTGTGTGATATTAGCGCTAAGCTTTAGCCACATTTGTGTTCCTGTTCTGATTTACTTGCAATTCTAGAAATGTATAGGAAATGAGTCGTTCAATATGTCTCCATTATGAACGTACAGGAATGTTAGCTAGTACAATGTTGAAGGCTAACTTAACTAATGGAAGTTACCTGTTGAATTTAGTTACTGGTGGCTTGTAGCATAGTGGTTGTAATTAGCCACATCAATAAGGAAATATATAAGAAATACATTAAATTTACTCTGTACTGCATTACTGTGTTGCAAAATTGCCTACATATAACACAAAAATACATCGTTGCCATATATCGTTTTATTACAGTTATGGCTTATATATTTAAACACTATTAGATAAATTTGATATAATGTGACTACTCAGGTTAACAAAACATTAAATACATGCCCATTCTGGCTCTTGACAAAGAATAAATGTGAATATGTGAAATATCTGTTCCTCTGCACAGTGAATTTTGTCATGTGTAAATTTAGATTTTCTTTTCCTGACGTTTACCTGAACATGTTTCCACAACAGCACTCGGTATACTCTCACAGTCATCTCTTACAGACAACACAGTGACATTGTAGGTCTGTCCACATGGGAGGCTGCTGATGGAGCAGCTGGTGCCGGTTGAGTTACAGTACAGTCTTGCTCCTGTGTTGCTCACAGCGGAAACATGGAAGTAATGTGCATCGGGGTTGGGGGTCCAGGACACAGTCATGGCACCCTCTGCACACTGTGGGTCCACAACCACGTTCTGAGGTGGACATGGAGCTGATGGGGGAAAACAAGAGGGATAAAATGAAGAGGCATATATCTGTGTCCTGTTATGATGTCAGGGGATTAAACTTTCCAGCCTTTAACCAAAAAATTCCATCTTTTACCTGTGTGTACATAAGCTGAAGCGCTATGTTCACTGGAACAGGCCTCATCCTCTGCGCAAACAGTCACATTGTAGGTCGTACCACACTGAAGGTTAGTCAGATCACAGTAAGTCATGGTGTTGTTGCACTCTGCCCGGTGGCTTCCATCATTCGAGATTCCGACAGCGCGATAGTAGTGTGCTCCACTGGCCCGCTCCCATGTGACTGCAGCTGAGTTTGACTCGCACAGTAGAGACGCCTTGACGTTTGTGGGCTTGCAAGGCACTGGAAAAGAGACAAAGGATACAAGTTTTAATCAGTAAATTAATGTATTTCAAGAAAATAATAATCACCTACTGTAGAGGCAACAGGTGTCTGTATGGAAAACAGAGTCATGCAAAAAGTGCCTACAGGATATAAATGGCTTATACTTTTCTACCACTTTTTCTTCTTTCTCTCAGAGAGCAAGGAGCTCAGGGTTGGGGTTCTTGGCAAACATCATCTGTGTTGCAAACAGTTGGTGACTTGTGGCATCTGCTGTAACTGTTTCCAATTTAACACCTCATCTACACACACTTGGTATTTTTACTTAAGAGTGAGGGACTGATTTTGTTTAGAGGTGGACTTGTCTCTAGGCAAAGTAATTCAAATAGAGACCGTACTTTTTCAGTATTTCAGTTAAAGCTGCATAAGGTATGGAGAGCCCCCAAACCGCCTCGCACCTCCCTATGAATGAGTGACCTCAAGCTCCATCCAAGTCTTGAAAAGGTTACATTCGAACTCAGGGGGTCTAAAACCCTGTTGTGCTCAACCTGGAACCCAGTAATGTCCTTAGCGCACTAAAAACAAGTGTTAAGCTGGAGCATGAGGTACGACGTGTTGTTACGCAGCTCAACACAACCTCATTTGCTCTCAAATCTGGCTTGTAGATCAACTCCACACTCGATGTCTGATGTGTCATACCTACCAGTATTATTGCTTTTATTTGTTTATTTATTTATTTAATATCAGATTGGGATGCGTTATCTAGGACTTTGTAGGGTGGGGTGGGGTGGGGGGTATTGTACATATGTTATGTAGAAAATCCAAAAGTATTATTTTTTTCTTGTACGACTGTCACTTTTTTTCCCCTTGATTCCATAAAATGAATGTTGAAAAAAAAGAAAAGCTGCATAAGGTAGTTTTCAGTAATTACTCAAAAGGGTAAATTATGTATTTATTGAAAATATTTGACAGCTCCAAGTTCACACACATTAAGTGCACAAACATGTCATGCACTAAAATAATGTGGCTAATTTGTGTGTTTTTAATCCTTTTTTTTAACTTTTACCTGACTGCAGGTTCAGATAGGCGTGGCTGTTGTCACATCGTCCATCATTGGCCATCACCGTCACATTGTAGAGTTGGCCACAGTGCATGTCGGCGAGTTGGCAACTATTTTCATCTGTGGTACATGAAGTCCTGTGACCATCAGGCCCATAGATGTTCACAGAGTAGGAGGATACTGCCTCTCCTTCTTCCCAGGACACAACACCCGTGTTAGTGCTGCACTCCATCTCTGCTGTGACCTTCTGTGGTATGCAGGGAACTAGAGACAGAAAAAAAAGAGGTTGGTTAGGATACGGTGGTAGAAAAGCACCAGACATTTAACTCCTTATCCTCGTATGTTTCACTGTGTTACAAAATCACACTTTTTATGACAATAGCTGTTATCATTTGACAATTCGTGCTTTTCTACACAACACAGATTAGCCTGTTTATTATATATTTAGATTAGTATTATTGTTTTCAATTCTCATTAGATACTGATACTTATGCAATGCCTGCATTCACTCACTCATTTATTTTCTGCTACAGAGCAAACAATTCTACTGTTAAAGAGTATGTTTTGCTATTTTTCTTCCTTTTTTTGCTACAATAGTTTTATACTTCTTACATTAAAGTTTCATGTATTTTATTTTTTATTTACTTATTATTTTGTTACATGGTTGATAGAAATTGGACACAAACATCCTGCATTTACAGAACATTAATCAAACATGAGCAAATATCTCTAATTGGTCACATATGTATATAATTCAAGATTTTTATATATAATCTAATATGATCGTATTAACTTCACCACAGAAAATATACTATATTGTGAAATGTATTGCTACCTGTGTATGGAATTATTTTCTACAGCTCTTGGGCAGTTTCTGATGTTGCTCAATCTCAGTATCCTTCCAACAAATGCCTGAAATATTTATTATAGTTGATCCCACCTTAATTATCATAGATAGTGTGTTTCTATAGTTTTCACAGGTATAATAAATACTATCCTTTTCTATAGAAAAATTTGTTCAGGGACAAACTAAACTCTTCCAATACAAGATATGAAAATAGTAAGTCTTTATCTTGACTATAATTCTGCTTTTACCTGTTGTTATCTCCACCATGCTGCTTTCAGGGCTGGTGCACATGTCGTCTGAAGCATGGACAGTGATGGAGTAGTTGAGGCCGCATACCAGGTCCATGAACTCGCATGTTGTAGTGCTGCTGTTACATGTTGATGCATAGCCACCGCTGCCCTGAGCCACTGCATAGTAGGCCGATGCTCCTCTGCTGGGCTCCCAAGACACGGCTACATTTCCAGAATCGCAATCTACATGCGACTGCACACTTTGTGGTATACAGGGAACTGAAAGCACACACAGAAAGGAAGCAAACATAAGTAATAGTTGGGGATCTGTACAGGTTAAATACAGTTGAAGTAGAAGTACTTATGGTAACCGTTATCAGGTGAAGTAAATGTTTGTATGTACTGTCAACACAGTGTACTTTAAGTATCAAAAGTTTGTGCACATGGCCCCTAATAGTGTTTTATCATTAAATTTGATGTTTTTCTGTTAATATCGCTGCTGCATTAATGTACAGGTTGCATTGTACTGCTGTAAATGTTTATCTTGAACTCATCCAAACCATTTAATGTAATGTTGAGTAGTTTATGCTACAGGAATGCATCACGTTTTACAAGATTATATATTTACAGTGTCGCTGTCCTGGAAATTCTCATATCTCCAAAAATTTAACTTTCTATAATCTTAGATACATTGGCTCCTTTTTTGAGCTTTGTGACTATGTATATTCCAGCTCATCCAAGAGTGTTTGAAACATGAAAATTGAAAATTAGCATATTTGGAGATATGAGGTTTTCACTGAACAGGAAGGGAATTAAAAGGTGTAATCTGAACTGTAACTGAAGTTGTCAGATTGCATTTGAGATGTAGTAGAGAAGCATGAAGCTGCAGAAAATTAGCATTAGTTTTTTATTAAAGTACAACGCTCACAAGTACTCAGTAATATTCATGCTCTACTTAGCTGTTCTTTTACACTACAGCTCAATCTTCTTGGCAGTAAAAATAATCTTTACCTGTATGCAGCTGTGTTATTGCGCTGTGTGACACGTTGCACACATCATTAACTGCAATAACACTGATATTGTAGGTGAAACTACACATGAGGTCTGAGAGGACACAAGAATCGGAGTCTGATTCGCAGCTGGCTTCATCCTCTTGCACACCGATAGCTTGGACGATGTACGAATCAGCCCCAGCGCTGTTCTGCCACTGTACAAGGGCACTGTTAGTGGAACAGTCCAGTTCTGTTACAACAGCCTCAGGAGGACAAGGCACTGGTGGAGGAAAGAGGTGGAGGAAAGTGAGCGGGATGATGCTTTACATGCAAAATGTTATACTGTCAATTCATGGCTGACTATAATATTAAAATAATCACCCTTTTACACTTTTAAACCTACTGAATATCAAAGCTGAGGCTTATGGTTTCTGCTTTTTCATTGTATTCATCAAACAGTTGAGACATTTTCCTTTTCATATTATGTTTTAAATGGAGCAAAAATGTAAAGTATATTAATTCTAATATTCTTTCACTTATGGAAATCTAATACATAACACATGCCTTGATATCAAGTTATGCTGTCACACCACAGGTCCACCAGGATAGTATTATCATGTACATACATACACCCTCTGTTTACATTAAAGTTATATTTGTACTATATGTGCATTAAAAAATATCATTTCAGTGACATTGATACATTTATCAATGTGTGGAACTGCTGAAATTTCTAACAAGTTTAATGACATCTACATATATGGAAGTGCAAATGAAGTCATTATTTAATTTCATGTACGTATATGTATAGGTTTTTGTTTGTTTTCTTATAATCTGTTTCATTTGTAAAGACGAAGTAGGATCACTTTGTTTTGTTGCATATTCAAACTAAACTCAACTAAACATATGTTTTCACTTCATATGTGCGTATATTGCATATATGGGAAAAGTATTCAATGTACACATGTCACTAATAACATGTAGCTTGACCTTTGTTGCATTTCAGCACAAGCTTTTGTGCTTTTGTTATGATGTTCTCTAAATCTGATACTGACTGAAGGTGGTTCTTACCTGATTCTACCTGCAACATGCCACTGGGGAGGCTGTTACAATTGTCATTTGAAGCCACGACAATGACATTATAAATCTGACCACACTGCAGGTTGGGCAGTTCACAGTGGGTGACGTTTGAGTTGCAGGTGGAAACATGGCCACTAGGGGCCCGGGCTGTTGCAATGTAGTCCACAGCACCCTCAGCATAGGACCAGTCCAGGATGGCCGAGTTGGTGTAGCAGTCAAGGATCACAGAGCCAATGTCAGGTGTGCATGGAACTGAGAAAAGATGGAGAGATTGTGAGTCAACAATGTCAACAAAACAGAGCCAGTCACACCCAGAGATGCTTCAGTTACCTGAATTGAAGACTACAATTTGGCTGGGCAAACTTGAGCAGATATCATCCTGTGCCACAACCTGGACTGTGTACGGCTGTCCGCAGACCAAGTTGTTCAGGGTACATGACAGATCTGTAGTATCACAGGTGGAGGTGGGTCCCAATGAGCTTTCAGCCACCACTTTGTAGTTCAGGGCCCCTTGGCTCGCACTCCAGGATACCACAGCCTCATTGGTGTCACAGTCCAAATTCACTTCAACATCAGTGGGAACACAAGGCACTGGACAGAAGAGAACAGAGTTGGTTTATTTATTATATCATTATCACAATATACTACAGTGGAGGAGTTACAGTGGATAGGTAGTCTTGGTCCTCATTTTTAATGGTAGGGAAATTAGACTATTTAGTTTTTTCATTGTAAGTTGCTTATTTTCTCTTCCTTAATAATATATAACATTGTTTAACATGTCAAATAAATATTCACATTGTCTAAGAATTCAAATTGAAAACAGTAACTATATAAGCATGTTCATCAAATTTTACAAGTTCTATAACCCCTTAACACCTGAATCGATTTCCAATTGTGGAAAAAACATTTTGACTTTCATTTTTCTTTCAAGTAGATAGTATTTTGGTGGCATTTTGGAGCGGGGGTGTGTGTGTGGGTGTGTGTGTGGGTGTGTGCATGTGTGTGTGTGTGTGTGTGGGGGGGGGGGGGGTTGATGCGAATTTGCATCAATAGGTATCAAGGGATTAAGTTTATATTCTTCTAAATGTTGTCCTAGTGCTACATTAATACGAGTTAATTTTTGGAACACAGTATGAAAAAGAAACAAATATTTGTATATCCTCTTGAGACCCAGCAATGCATTTTTTTTCCACAGCTTTATTTAAAAAACAAAAACACTGTTCACTGCAAAGGATGTTCCATTAAAAAACGTATCTGAAAAACAGTTGCATTATGCTGTTTCCAATCAAGATACTTATTTAATGTAAAAAAAATAAATAAATAAAAAAAAATTAAAAAAAGCCAAAACCTGTACTTTTCTCAGTCTCAGGAGGCTATAACTGCATTAAACTTCATCATCACGTATAAATGCTCACCTGACTGCAGTGTGTCGGCCTCACTGGGATCAGAATTACAAGCTTCATTGGAGGCAACAACAGTGACTGTGTAGTTTTGCCCACAGTGGAGGTTTGGTAAACCACACTGCTCGCTGTCAGACCAGCAGGTTTGTGACTGCCCGTCCTCTGGTGTGACTGTGGCGGTGTAAAAGTCGGCCCCAGCTGACGCGTTCCAGGTTACCACAGCAATGTTGGAGAAGCAGTTCATGACACTGGAGACGCCAGTTGGAGAACAAGGTTCTGAGGGAGGAATAGCAAACAAAAATGATGAAAATGAAAGACAAGACGCTGCCTTTGGAAACATCACATGCCCGGATGAAGACAGTGGTAAGGTATAGAAAAGTACCTGACAACAGCATGTATGGTTCACTGGAGCCACTTATGCATGTAGAATCTGCAGACTGAACAGACACGTAATACTTCTCGCCACACACGAACTCAGAGATGTAGGTCATGGTGTTATTGGTGGTGAGCTGCACTTTGTGGCCTCCGTCGCTCTCTGCCGTCACAATGTAGAACTCTGCTGTTTCAGTGGCGTTCCAGCTCACTGATCCCACCTTAAGAATAATACATCATTTAGTTTTGTCAGTTATGATCAGTTCATTGCAACAAGTGCATCACAGATCATAACTGTTGACAGAATAGTGTAGAATCAAAGCTGCAGAAAAGGTCAAATATTTACCTTCATAGAGCAGTTCAGGGATACGTGCAAATTATCTGGTATGCATGGAGCTGTAAATAGAAAATGGAAATTATACATTATATTACTTATGCTCTATTTTTATATTGTTTCACTGGGTAATGGATTCAATGGCTAATGTGGCCCAAATCTATGTGATCTGTGTCCGATCTGTTACAGACAGTTTGAACAATCCAGTTTTTTTCCAGTCTGACCCAGGCCACTTTCATATGTGATCCTAAACCCAATACGTATCTGATATTTGGTAATGCAACTTCAACCTGAACGGCCGGGTCATATTTATCCGACCTTTCTGTCATTGAAATGCGATGTCACAATTCTGCGTCCCTCCATGTTCATTTCCATAAACACGGTGCATGTCTACATGGTCATGCATTACAT
This sequence comes from Ostorhinchus rueppellii, assembly GCA_030068375.1. Taxonomy (NCBI): domain Eukaryota; kingdom Metazoa; phylum Chordata; class Actinopteri; order Kurtiformes; family Apogonidae; genus Ostorhinchus; species Ostorhinchus rueppellii. The sequence goes on along the minus strand of JAQQZY010000020.1, from coordinate 2,299,002 downwards.
CAGGACCTCTTCTGTGCATGCGGGTCACTTCAGGGTCGCATTCAGTTCATTCTCTAAACTGATAGAAGTCGCATTTAATGTGTAATATGAACGAGCGCACAACAAAATTAGATTTCACCAAAAAATACGAATTGTGCATAAAGACCTGCTGTCTGAATTTAGCCTTGGTTGCTGATTAGATTAATAGTCCTACTTCCAGTATCATATCGGCAATAAGTTTCATCTGTGTGGAAATCAGAGCTGATATGAGTTCATATGATGTAATTAAAATGTTTATGTGGTTCCTGGTTTTCTGTTTACATTACTGTCAGTTTTTATGTTGATAAAATATATTGTAAATGTATGTTTAATGTAACATATTGGGTATATTATCTACTTATGTACTGAATGTTCATATATCATTTTGATTAAGTGGTGCAATGTAGGGTTCAATTAGGGTTGGGTACTTGAATGTTCCATAATTGTATGCCTGTGTGTCATGAAATAATAGATTAATCAGTCCATTTTGTCAGTAATTGACACTATTCATGTCCCCTGTTTTATTTTGACAATGGAATCATATTTCCCTGCATAAATAAATTCTGTTCTCTCAAACTGAAGTTCTGTGGTGGTCAGTATATTGTTCATCCAGCCTTAAAAGGTATAACATGACACTTTCTGTAAAATTAAATTCAGATTTATAAGGTGTGCTATATTCCATTGTGTTATTTCACTTATCCACATGCCTCCCTCTGTACATCCCCTCTGGTTTTCTTAGGGAGTTCATTTTATGAGGTATATAGAATGTAAAAGCATACCCATTATTATTGTGGTGGTATTGCTCTGCATGCTGTCACATGTCTCGTCACTGGCAATGACAGAAATGGTGTAAATCTCGCCACAGTGCAGGTCATCCCAGGTGCAGGTGGTGGTCTCTGAGGTGCACATATGAGTGTGACCGTCCAATCCCACGGCAATGGCCACATAATAGTCCGCTCCATCGCTCTTGGCCCAACTGACAGAACCAATATTGTTCTCGCAGTGTGTGAAACTCTCGACATGTATCGGCACACACGGACCTGGATGCAGATGAAGACAGGGTGAGTTGTCTTATGACCCTGAAACTATTTTACATGACATCGTAGAAGAAAATAAAACCTACTCAGTTTGAACTGTGCCGGCTGGCTCACAGGGCTGGAACATCGATCATCCTGAGCTTGAACTGTGAAGGTATACTCCTGTCCACACAGCAGCTCGGCTTCTAGGGATGTTTCATCAGTTTGGAAGGACGTGACATATCCCACATCTCCTACGACTTCCACCGTGTAGATTGTTGCACCTTTAGCCTCTGACCAATCCAACATCACTGTATCATTTTTGCACGACCCGCTTACGACCAGGTTAGTTGGCTGGCAGGGTTCTGGTGAAAGAGACATACGAAGCAAATACTTTAATAAGGTGAAAATGTGACCTTTGTGGCAGGACCTTGCAATATCGGCTGATATCACCTGTGTGTAAGCATCTAAAATGCTTACTTTATCATGGGAAGTTATAAATGTTAGTGAATAGTGCACATGGGCTCAGGTGTTGTTTATAATGTTAGTAAAGATGATGACATAGTATTTAGTTGAACCAAAAACTAATGACACAGTTGCATAATTAATCATCACTGTCCATCTGATGATTATATCCATACTTCAGGGGTGTCAAACTCATTTTAGTTCAGGGGCCACATACAGTCTAATATGATCTGAAGTGGCCGGACCAATAAGATTATTACAATAAAAAAAGTCAAATTACATTGTGAAAATGTTTATATGTATCAACAAAGCTTCCTGAAAAATGTGAATAATCTAAACAATCTTAATAGAAATAATTGCCCTTTTTTTTAAACAATATTTTGCCTCGGCTTCTCATTGACACATGTATATTACAACTTTCACACCACAGTGGATCTACAAACACAGAAAACATTTAATAACAGGCAGAATATTGTTATAATTGCACTTTCTTATCTTAAAACATTTCAGGTTGGTCATATTTGTTCAGGTAATTCACATTATTTGTTAAAGGATAGTTTGTAGATGTAGATTTTCATGTAATTGAACATTTTTACAATAAAACACGGAGAAAAGTATGGAGTTGTCATTATTTATAGGTTATTATAATAGTATTTTACTTGTCGGACCCACTTTAGATCATATTGGTCTGAATGACACCCCTGCACAAAAATGACAGTTAAAATCTCCTGTGTCATTTTGCATTTCCCAAATTCAGCCCATGGGCTGGACTGGACCCTTTGGAGGCAGTTTTTGGCCTATGGTCCGTATGCGTGCCATACCTGTCTGAATCTCCACAGTGCTGCTGAGTTCGCTGCAGCACATTCCATTGTTTGCCATGACAGTGAATTCATAGGTTTCCCCACAGTTCAAGTTGTGGAAGCAGCAGGTGGAGTTTGTGGAGTTGCAGTACAGAGTCATTCCAGAGCTGCAGGTAGCAGTCGCCATGTAGAGCTCCACCCCCTCCTGTTCTTCCCAGACCAATGTGGCTTTAGCGGTTCCACACTCAAGGTCCACTCCTACATTCTGTGGCACACAGGGCCCTGCAGAATAAGGAGGATGAGTCAAGCACTGATAAAAGACAAACTAGTGGAGATTTAAGAACAGAAATACAACCAGAACTCCACTCACGTGTGCTGAAGCTGACGTTAGTGTTCATCTTAGTTTGGCATTGGTCACTGATGGCATACAGAGTGACGGTGTACGTCTGTCCACACTGCAGCTCTGTCAGCTCACAGCGGTCCTCCTCAGACTCACATGAGTCCCGGTGGCCGTTAGACCCAACCACATTCACCCTATAAGACGAGGCTCCAGAGGCAGGGGTCCAGGACACCTCAGCTGTGTTGTTGTAACAGTCCAGGTATGCCATCACATCTCCCGCAGCACAAGGAGCTGGAGATAACACAGAACATGGACAGGAAGAGGCAGTTACATAAGTGCAATAGCATTAGTTTTATTAATACATACAGTGTAATAGATACAAATACAGTAACTTTCCTACACAAATGTTACACTTCTAGTATTTTCATCTCTTTAGAATAAACCCAGGTAGTTACTAGATGATACAGATCCTTTTTGTGATATCAAACGGACACTATTATTTTGGTTGTACTTATTGATTTCTGGGATTCATCTGCGTTTCTTGTTTTTGCTCTTTTCTTCTGTGTAAAAAATAAGTTTTAATTTGAAGGACACAGCAGCAAAAATGGATTGTATAGATGAATGGATTGTAAAATTTTATAAATTACAAACATCAAAGCCCTTGGATGATGTTAAGGGTTTGACAGGATTTCTAGAGTGGCACACCAGTGAAGTGACAAGTATGACCTTATTTTTTGAATTCTTAGGTCTACTCTTGCCCTTTGATAGTATTTAAGCTACACTACTTATGATAACGAGAAAAAAAAAACAAACTTGTAATTTATAATCGAATGAGATTCATCATTCTGTGATGGTATATTAGGGCCACGTAAGAAAATAAACTATGAGAATAAAGTCATAATATAACGAGAATAAAGTTGCACTTTTCCAAAAACTCATTATTTAACAAAAATAATGCTATAAGATTTAAGTTATAATATTTTGAAAATAAATCTGACAGAGTTTCCAGTTACAAGCAGCAACTTTCACTTCTGTTGGACCAGACAAACCCCAAATGAAAGTATAACCTCAAAAAAATGTTCCAAGTTCTCCATTACGCAGTGAGTGGGTACACGTTATTCCAGTAAATTATGATATTTTCCCACCTGTTTGTACTCTCATAATATTATGGCTTTATTATTGAAATACTACAATTTTAATCTCATAAAACTACAACATTATTTTTGTTAAATAATGATTTTTTTTTTTAAACTTCAACTTCATTCTCATTATTATATTATGACTTTATTCTTGAAATGATACAACTTTATTCTTGTAGTGGCAAGATTTTTTATTTTCTTAAGTGGCCTTAATATGCTGTTGTATCATTCAGAGCATCTGGATAAGAGAAGATTTAGATGTTTAAGAATATTGTACAGATTCATCTGGAGTCCACATCTTTTCTTTTTGTTGTAGCTGAAAATTAAGAGAAAAGTAAGAGACTGTTTACTGTTGTTAAGAACATCTAAATTAAGCTAATCCACATAAGCAGTTAAAACTATAAAGCCTAAGAAACAGATGGCTTCAAATATTTGAATCTTTGAGTAAATTGTGTTTTTACTTTTATGAATTCAGGGTGATGAACATAGGGATGAGTGCATGATGAGTGAAACACACCTGCGATCAGCTGAACAGTGGCGGACATGCTGCTGTTGAGCATTTCTCCGATGGCGACGACGTTGGTGTAGTAGACAACACCACAGTGGAGACCTTCTACATTACAGTAAGTTTCATTGTTGTAACAGGCCATGAGGTGACCATCACGTCCTGCCAGACTGACCGAGTAAGCCACGGCGCCGACACTCGCCTCCCAGGTCACAACTCCTGTGCCTTCCTCACAGTTCACCACGGTCTGGACATTGTTGGGCGGGCAAGGCTCTGTGGGTAAGAATGGTCCATTTTATTTGTCATTTATTCATTATTTTCACATTCTATCCCTGAACTTCTTTTTTTTATTAATATCCTTTTTCATTTATTTTGTTGATGTACTGTATCTACACTAATCCCCCCCTGACAAAACACTGATTAAAAATAGCAAATATATCGCACCTGTCTGAATATCAACACTTTCCGCTGACATGGACCCGTCTGTGCAGACAGGGTTATATGCAGTGACGGTGACGCTGTAAGTCTGGCCACACTGCATGTTGTAAATGGGGCAATACGTGTCATTTGTGGTACAGGAGGCTTGCAGACCCTGAGCTGTGACCGCCTCAACAGAGTATGAATCGGCTCCATCTGTCATGTCCCACAGCACCTGTCCGATCGACAGGCTGTACTGAGTGGTGATGTGTTCAGGCATGCACGGGCCTACAAGAGTCAGAGAGCAGGAGGGTTATTATACAGATGCATTATTTAGGTAAAAGTACTAATAAACTAAAAATACTTCACTACTGCGCTCAAAATCCTATTTATTTATTAGGGACAGTGTATATTAATGAACATCTACAACAACTGCAGCTGTAAATATGTCAGATTGCAGCAACAATGCTAATTTTCATTCGTAGTCCCTAAGCAGGTGACAAAAAAAGACAAAACATCATGAAAACACACAAAACAACACAGTGAGGAAAATCTGCTGATGGTCACAGTCTCAGTTTTCCTTCATCCAATGTTTAAGGAGGTGTATGATTGTGAGTGTCTTATACTGAGTGCTAACCTGTTCCAATATCCAGTTCCAGTAACAGACAGTGTCCAAAATCCTGGTCCTCGAGGGCTGGTGTCCTGCATGTTTTAGATGTTTCCCTCTTCCAGCACACCTGACAGGCGTTATCATTCTTCTCCAGAGCTTGATG
>JAQQZY010000020.1:2261776-2275383 GCA_030068375.1 Ostorhinchus rueppellii | reverse complement strand
TATGGATAGCAACAATAGTTCTATTTTAGCATTAAAGATATGGTTTTGATAAAAAGATCTTGCATATACTGGTGGATCAGCCATTATAGAAACATAAAACGATATTTTGGTAAACAGAAATACTGTTAAATTATGGCAGCAGTGGGACACCTCATACTGGGTGGAGGTGGTTATACATTTGGTAAACACTGTATTAATACAGTGTATTAGAGTTTTCCTTTGATTCATTTGCTTTCGAAGTAAACAAAAATTGATAACAAATATATCACTGCACACAATGATACAAATAAATGTGATGCAAATGTCTAAATAGAAACCAATAAACTGATGAATTGTTGACTAAATTGAATGATTTACTGAATGTTAATTCTACAAAAAAAGTCAAATATATAGAAAAGAATGAAAAATAAAATATGTAGAAGTACTTTTGCAAATATAAAGATTAACATAAAATGTATTATTAACATTTAATCATTTTAAATGTTTTCTGTACACTGAAGAATAAATAATAGAATCTAAGTGAGTGCATAAATGGTTTTACATGAATCATAGGACACTAGAAACAAAGACTTAATGCTAGAGGACAATAAATGCAGGTAATGAAACACAACTGCAATATTTCAAGGCAGAGGTTGACTTTTTTCTTTTTTAAACGGGACTCAATTGTATTCTGGAATTTTATCAACCAGAGATAATAACAATATTTATGAGTACAAAACTATAAAAGTGTGTTTCTGGTCATTTCTTAATATCTACTGTTTAATCACTGACCTGTTTCAAAGGTGACAGACTCGCTCGGCTCGCTCCAGCAGCCCCGGTCCCTGGTGACCACCGAGACGAATACTACCTCGTTGCAGTGGAGGTCCGTGAAGGAGCATCCGTCTCCAGTGGAGCTGCAGGTGTGGTTGTGGCTGTCATCAGGATGTAGACCTGTGGCCAAGTACAGATCTCCTTGCGGGGCAACGGTCCACATCACATGGCCCACGTTACCAACGCACTGCAGGGACACCTCGATATCAGTGGGAGGGCAGGGGCCTGAAAAAATATCAGATTATAGTTTGCACAGTGCTTTGAAGTGCACAGGAGCAGGTGTTCTGCTCCAGAAACGTGAAAAAAATTAAATACTTTCTTCTCAGAACAACATCGTAAACCTTTGATTTTTTTTTTTTTTACACTAAATTCTATTTCTGATTATTGATACTTCTTTATAAAATGGCTCCTGCACAGGCTGTTTACTAATTTATATATTTACTAACCAATTCTTTTCATTTCATGTTAACTTCTAAGTTAGAGATATAACCCTTTACTGAGAAAAATAGTCCAATTATTACAAAATAAAAGTATCAAGGAAGGAGTTCATTAAATGAAATGGCCAAAATACAATTTGTAAAATCATTTTAATTAGTAAGAAAATCAAAGGTCAATCTATTGTGTATATATTTTGGAAGATATTTGTAATTTTGGAATACAATATTCTAATAATCATGTTGCTATACCCAGAATGAGTCATATTCATTAAACCACCTGAAATAAGTATATTTGATATTTTAAAACAAATCAATATAAAAGAATCAATATAAAATGTTAATAATAAATAAAAACAACTATTATTAACTATTGTCATTGTCAAAGTCACCGTAATTCCACTATTCAGCCACAGACGCACAACATTAATGTGCTTCTTGGAGCATCTAGTGGCAGCTACAGGAACTGCACTAATATTCATTCCATTTTTTACAAAGTAAAAGTGTATTTCTCCTGCTGTTTTGCTCCTTACCTGCTACATAGTTGACTGGGTAGCTGTCAAAGCCCTGGCAGGAATCAGAGTAGGGGGTGACCACAATCACATAGGTCTGTGCACAGTGCATGTGAGGTATGTAACAGTGTGTGGTGTTTGTCTCGCACTCTTTGACATCACCGTCTCTTGCAGTTGCAGTCACTTTGTAGGAAACTGCACCAGGACTGTGTTCCCAGCTCACTGCCCCTGTGTTATTCTCACACATCAGGGAAGTACTGATATTGTTGGGCGAACAGGGGGCTGATGGGAAAAATAAGGAAGAAACACCAATGAGACTTGATGGAAAGTAACTCTGTGTTGGCTGCTTTTCACTAATTATGTTCTATTTTATGATAAAGAACATTTCATTACATTACAATTTATCCATTAAAAATTGCTATTCATTTTACTTTGTTACAAATCTATTTATTCAATGAACCTCATTTTGCTCTTGAAAGGGGTTACATTTTACATACCAACTTTGGTTTAGATTATTGGTTAGAACTGATTAGGGTTTTAATTATAGAAACATTTTATCCTGTAACATTTGTCTTACCATCTGTTACACTAAAAATATTTTCTATTTATCTTTATAAATATATTATATATGTTTATAGTAACATATGTACTGTCTAGATTATCTTGTAATATACAGTTGTTGGAAATATTAATCATTTCTATTTTGACTTTCATCATTAATAATGAAATAGAGCTTATTTCATGTGTATTTTTGCAAGATTTTTGTCAAACATTTACATACAAGAACATTCCTATTTGTGACAAATATCAACTTTTCACTACTTTGACAGTGGTTTCATGATTATTTCCAAAGTTGAAAGCAGAAATTGCTGTATACATGATATGTACTGTATATGTATATGAAGTGAAGTATCAGCACTCCTAATACTATTTAATTTCATATTCAAATAATATAATTAAATAAACCCTATTGCTCTGCATTTACCTTTGGATAAACCTTTAAATGTAGTGTGCACACAATGTTTCTATTTTAAAATATAACAGCTTGGGCCCGTAATCTACAGGTTTTTGACTTGTGTACTCGTATTATACCAATATTCATATTCAGAGAAATACATTTATTCACGGTGTCAGTCTGTTCAGTCAAAATGATCAATGGCCTTTATTAATTCATGTTAATTTTTTAACATTAATCGCAGCTATTTCACTGGAAAGAAAGGACATTACATGTGTTACTAAACTTCATGTGAGTAAAACTTATTGCGTAGTTCTGACATTTAACATTAAAGTTTCATTCATAACTACCCTGTGACGTCCCATCATCCTTTTCCCTCACCTGTCTGTATCTGTACGAAACCAGGCTGGCTGCTGTTACAGTGGTCCGCCACAGCCGTCACTTTCACATCATACAAGCGACCACAGAGCAGTGAGGACAGGGAGCAGTCAGTCTGGCTGGTGCTGCAGGACTGCATGTGATCTCCAGATTCAGCAACGACGTAGAAAGAATTCCTCCCCAAACTGTCATCCCAGTTCACAAAGGAAATGCCAGTATCGCAGTCGTATGTGTAACCCACGTTGCCAGGAGTACAGGGGGCTAAAAAATAGAGATACGATTATTTTTACTTCAGTCCTAACTATATTTCTCATGACTTTTCTGAGTAATTCCATGGCTTTCAGATACATGAAAGAACTAATTATTCAATTTTTATTATAATTCCTTTCAATAAGAATATCAGTAATAAGAAAAAGAAAACAGATGAAAAGTGATGGGTGTCTTTCTGCAGGTACAAAGCAGCAGCAGCAGCAGGAAAACTTGCTTATTTAAGTGAAACATCAGGATTTCAGTATTATTGCATGGACAAAAAAGAAGTGTATGGTTTTTTTTGTTTTTTTTTTTATAAAGGTAGCACTCATTGTTTCTAAACAGAAAAGAAAAATGCAGTTCTGTCTATGAACCAAATCACTTATCTACATTCTCATTTTTTATTTCTATTTCTTACAACATGAAAGAAACAACATATGCAATGATAAAGTTCTTGCTTTAGCTTTAACCCATAAAGACCCAAACATTCACCTTTACCCAAAACCTTTTATCGATCTAAACTGTTTAATATCTAATGAGCCATTAATCCTATCAATCCATGTAAATAATTGGTGTAAAATGCAGTTTGTCATCTTTTCATGGTCATCAGATATGACCCATTTGGACGCTCAGAAGCTCCATAGTGAACGTGGAAACACTGTCATCTTCTACAACATTGATTCACATGTAAAACCAATGGAGTTTGACAAATGACAGTTGATGGATACACTTGATTTATGTTCACTTATTGATATCTTTGCTGAAAAGTCACTTTTTTTCAGTTATATATAAAGTAAAGATTAGAAAATTCACGATTTACACTGAAAAAATGCAAAATATAGAGGATAACATTATAACACAGAGTGATAAATCACTTAAGAAAGCTTAAATAGAAATAAAAATTCATTTGGGAACTGCTATAAAATTACCACTGGGTCTTTATGGGTTAATTTATCATTCATATGAGTGGGAACCATGAATGAATGAAAATCAAATTATACATCAAAATAGCCTTTTTTTTAAGATAAAAAAGGAAAATAACTGTACATACAAATTTTTGGCAGCACCATATAGTTCAAGCCAAGCTCCCTCTGGCTTCCCCACCTTCTATCGTCTTAATTCCTAATATAAACATACCTGTGATGATCTCAAAGGTGGCGCTGGGGTCACTCAAACACTGCTCTCCTTCTGCCACAGCCTGGACAGTGTAAGTATTTCCACACTGCAGGTCATCCAGGACACAGCTGCTGTTGGTGGTGGCACTGCAGGACGTCTCATGTCCTTGGCTGGATGTTGCACTGACTGTGACCACAACTGCGTCATCATCCTTAATCCAGGAAACCAGTGCATGGTTGGAGGCGCAGTCCAGTGAGTGGTTGTCGATCACAGGCGCACACGGAGCTGGAAGTAGAATTAAAAACCAGGGATAAATTAAGCATAAAAAAACATTATTTATGAGGCAAGAAAAATAATATCAAATGACATTAACTTTCCTCTTGTGTTAACTTTTTGTTACCATCTCTTATGTTAAGGGTTGGTTTTGACCCATGTCTTAAAATCAACTGTAAAATAAACTACATACAATGATCCGATTTGTTTCTCATCTCTTGGTTACCTTGTTAGGTTTCCTTAGCCATGAAAATATTGGGTTTAACCCTTTCATGCATAGTGGTCACTCCAGTGGACAGTTATTCTCCAGCTGTTCTCTTGTATATTCATGTGTTTTGTTGTTTTACTTCCATATCAGCCAACACAGTGGACACTTATACACCCTCCCATACTCTACAATTCATACCATTACTGTAGCTGTTCTTGATAAACCTGGTCTGTAGTTACATGTTTAAGTGTAAATCAGTTGTTAATTGTTAGACTGTTAGACTGAAAGGTAATTTTTTTCCCATATTATCTCCATAAAGTGGTAATAACTATGATTAGAATATGTTAAAATGGGAGAAAACATCAGATTAGCAGCATTAAAGATGTTTTTATTCCTTTTTTTTTCATATCACTTTTAAATACATGTTTCTTTGCTTCAAGAATAAAATACATGGTGTGGCTGAGTGGACATTTCTGTAAATCCATTAAAAAAAACAAACAAACTCAATCGCATTCTTTTTTTTTCATGCCTAAGGAGAAATAAAAACACAAGAAAAAAACCTCGATTAAATTACTCATAATTCATGCATGAAAGGGTTAATATTTTTGGTGTGGGCCTCTGGTCCTTTTTTTGTCAGTATACTCCTCGATGTGCACTCTGTAAATCACCAACTCTATATTGAACTGACCTCACATGAGTGTCTGTTTTCTTTTTGTTCATGTTTACTGGATAACAAGGGAAAATGAGAATCCCCAAAACCTCACATAATTTTTAGAGGAGCAGGCTGTTAGTGTATGGGCTGACAGTGCTATAATTATTGCTTTAGAATCTTATTTATATAACTTGGTTGAAACCAACCCTAATAACACAAAGGTCATAACTGCAACCAGAGGATTTCATTATTTAGTTAAAAAAAAAAACAACAACAACTTTTTTTTTGTATTATTTTGTTGAAATAGAGGTTCCTGACAAACTCAAAAAACCTTGATGCAATAAATTTTACACTGCTCTTTTATGCATTTAAAACCTGAAATGGGTCAGCACCAACCCTAATACTAGAGGAAGGTCAGTTTTCTCATTTTACTGCTCATTATTTCCACAAACATACAAAATATCAGTTACACTGTCACAGTTATAATGCCTCTAATTTGTTGGTACCCCATAGAGCTAATGGTGTAACATGGAATGAATAACACTCACAGTTTTAGTATTATCAGTGACAATATTTACAGTACTTGATAAAAATAAAAGGTGAAGAATCATTGTATCATTTCTTAGCTTCATTCAGTTTTTATTGTAAATTAAATTACATTTCAAGCATTTGGGGTTTAAGTTTTACAGTAATTAAAATGTCTGAAGGAACGTACTTATTAAATTATTTCAGCATATATAGTATCTTATTTAATGGAACACAATTTAATATTAACTATGATTAAATGGCAGTGATTAATGATTAGAATTATGTCCATTTGGTTGAGCTTGTCTTTAGAGAATTACAACTTATAGACTTGTTTTTGTTGTAGCAAGTTACATAATGATTCAGAGTCACTAAGACCTTTGAAACTACAGTCGAAAATATAAATGTACCATTTAAATGTCCTCCTACGGAGTGAAATTTTTGCAACTAACATCCTGTGCGATCTACAGTGACATCTAGTGGATATTTTTGGAATGACATCAAATCTGGCTCAATCAGTTCATAACATTTTTCCGTAATAGTGACTGCTGGGGAGTCATTCAATACAGTTTTACAGGTATATGTACTTACTTACTTACTTCTGGGAACCCTGACCCACTGATTTTTCCACAGTGATGCAAGTATTTACATTATTACCTTCTTCAATTCTTTCTTCAGTTTATTTACATGTGACAATGAACATTTTTAATCAAGAACAGACTCACCGTTAGATATGAACATCAACAAACTATTTAGATATAAAGGGGATCGCTGGTTCTGACAAATACAAATAGTGTTAAGACTCATATTAATGCTATTCATTCCAACTACTTTAACAGTGTTTAATGCATTGAACTTAAATGATTGACATTTTTTATGGTAATATGACTTTTTTGCATGGTTTTTGTTATAATGTAATATTGCACAAAGACTGACAGTCCAGTTTTTTTTTGTTTTTTTTTTTTTTTTTAAAGAAATCTGAGTTACTTTTTCCAAGTTTTCATGAACCAAACAAAATTTCTTCCTATGCTATCTTTGCTGTAATTCAGTTTCATACAATGTGAAGCAATTAGTAGATTGCAAAGCTATACTTATTCCTATTCCTTTATACTAATACTTCTATTTCACACTACACAATGGTATATCTATTCACAGTAAAAGTAAGAAATTTGCATAGTCAAATGATATGGGGCAAAGATAATTGTAATGTGTGGTATTTTTGTTATTCATTTTAGCATGTGAACAGTGTCTATTCTACTCCCACTAAACATAAAAACTTGTTATAAACTTTATATGATGTGGTAAACCTACCTGTTGTTACAGTGGTTGTGGCGAGTAAAGTGCTGTTGCAGGTCCCGTCTCCTGCCAGGACAGTCACAGAGTACATTTCCCCACACATCAGCTGGCTGAGCTCACAGGACGTACTGGTGGATCTACAGCTGTCTGTGTAATCGCTGGCTGAAGCCACAACAGTGTAAAAATCGGCTCCATCGCTGGCCTCCCAGCTCACCGTCGCCACACCACTCCCGCAATCCAGAACAACAGCCAGATTTGTAGGGTCACAGGGCGCTGAAGGGAGGAGGGAGATGTTATTCGGTGAGACTTCAGCTGTTTTGGCTTAGGTTCAACTTTGCACTATTACTGATATGATAAAAGCTGATGAAATAATGAAAACTGGGAGTGAAATATTATTTTTAAATGAAATAAAACATCAAAAAGACATCTGCATTATGCTAAAAGTGTATTATGGGTTTATGAAGAATACGCCAAAATAGGGCTTTCATTTTTGACAATTTATTTAATATTTAATCCAATTTTTCAATCTTCTGGTTTCTTTCTTCAGTTTTTTTGGTGTGACTCTTGTACACCACCAGAGGCCAATCACATTTTCATTAACATTAGGAAAATGTTGCTAACCCACATTGGGGAAAATGCAGAAGAGTTCATATAGCCTTAGTCTGAATATTATATAATTCCACTTTGTTACTCCAGACAAATACAGTATATTAACAAAAATGACCTTAAAATGGTTTAAAACAAGACTAAAATTCAGTATTTTTAAAAAGAAGGTATATTTTCTTTAATTAAAACTAAACTATGAGTGAAATTAGCATTTGAAAATAAAATAATTAAAGAAAAGTAAAATCTAATGAAAAACTATTACAAATGTGACCTAGATGGAGAATTTACTCAATTGTGAAGCCCCCTTTCACATGACTAAACCCTCTAACAATCAATTCACAGCAAAGCAATCTAAAAAAAAATGAAAATGTAAAGTAAAATATGAGTTTACCGGTTTCAATGGAGATGGTTCCAGAGCTCTGACACCTGTCATTTACAGCAGTCACCTCCACAGAATATGTCTGAGCACACTGCAAGTCTGGGAAGGAGCAACTCAGGTCAGTTGTGGGACAGGAAGAGGAGAAATCTCCTGGTCCAGTCACCATGGAGACGTAGGACGATGCTCCGGCGGTTGCATCCCAGGACATCTGCAGTGTGTTAGAGGAACACTCCACAACTCCTCTGATATTATCAGGAATACAAGGAACTGAGTAGAAAAACGTAAAAAACATTTTAGTCTGACTCAAGAACAAGTTCTTTGTGTGTGTTCATGCAACACCGTGCTCTGCTGGGATAAGGGTGGGAAACTCACCAGAGTGGACAACCTCTGGCTCACTGCTTTGACCTTCACATGTGCTGCTGACTGGTGTGATTGTCACAGTGTACTGTTGTCCACACGGCAAATCAGAGAAAGTGCAAGTGGAGTCTTCTGTGAAGCAGTGGAGTGACATGCCATTTTCATTGACGCCGGTGACGCTGTAGTTCACAGGTATGTCTCCAAGGGTCCAGCTGGTGGTCAGTGTGTTGGTGTTACAGTCCAGGGTGTTGTCCACGCTCTGGACCATACATGGGGCTGAACAGAAGAAAAATACTTAGAGTCAATGGTCATATGTTTACAATGCACGAAAAGTTTGTATCTAAATTGTATTCATATATATGGTTTTTGGCAGATGAAGACACGTTAATAGATGCACAAATAAATTCATAAATTACTACATAAACAGCAGCTATGTACTTAAAAGAGGTAAAATATTTTACATTGAGTTCAATAATGATCAATACAAACCTAATCACCTTTTAAAAATTGTATTTAAGACATTTTAAGCTCAAGCTAAGCTTAAGCAATGAGTCCCTGAATGCTAAAATCTGTAATTCCAAGACACATAAGAAAGCCACAGCTCAAAAACAGCTGCCTTATTCATCTTTTTATAATATTCTGTATGAGCTTTTCCTTTTTTCCTGATTTGTGAATTGGAGAAGAATAAATATCTAACAGACTCTTGGGAAAAACATACAAGGAGATTTTTAAATCACTTCTTAAAACACATTTTTATAGACTTGCATTTATGTGATGTTGTCACCTCTGAATGTTGAATATTTAATTTTACCCTGTTTAAGCTATTTATTAATACATGATGTTTTATGTAACTCTTTTATTGTGTTGCTCCTGTTTTAGTATCTTTGTTTACATCGTGCGTCCTGCTGTTGTGCCCTTTTTTATTATATATGGAAAGCACTTTGTAAATCCAGTTTTAAAGGTGCTAATAAAAATAAAGTTATTATTATAAGAAGCAAGAGGATATTCTATTTCTAAGAAAAAAATCTGAAACAAAAGAAAAAGAGAGACAAGTGGGACAAAGAAAAGGTAGAGCAATTAAACAGGTAGTTGGGGGAAAATGTTCTTCTCACCGGTTGTATAGTAAACTGGCTCGCTGTCAGGAGTTTGGCAGACTCCATCTGAGGCTGACACAGTAAATGCGTACATTGTACCACAGTTTAAACCGTTCAACTGGCAACTGAGTTCTCCTACTGCATCACAGGTCACGGTGTGTTCATCTGCGCTCACTGCTTTGCCAGTGTAAGACACTGCATTGGGGCTGGTGTTCCAGGTTAACGTGGCAGAGTTATCAGCACAGTTCAATGAAGCGTCCACATGAGATGGAGGACATGGCGCTGCAGATGAACCACACAGAACAGGTCAACAATGAGTGAAACACAAGAGAGGCAAGAGGTGGAGTCACACTAACCTGCACTTTACCTGAGTATTTCCATTTCATTAAAGTTTATAATTCTATTTTACTACATCTCAGAGGTAACTACTACTCATTTTATTCCTCAACCTTTTCAGATTAAAACTTCTCATTCCCTTCCTGTACAGTGGAATCATATTATTGATGAACTTTGTGTGCTGAGAAAATGATAAAGCTACAGACTGTACAGTAAAATTAATGAAATGCACACATTAATGCAGCAGTAACAAATTCAAAAACATTCTTTATAATAGTAAAACTCTGACAGACAACTTTAAAGCACAATGACTACTTTTGCTTTTACTTTTTTATTATTATATTACCATTTTGGCATTAACTTACTTATGAATGCCACCTCACCTGTCAGTACTGGCTCTGCTAGGGTGGGACGGCTGCTGCAGTAGCTGTCCACAGCTGACACCCCAATAGTGTACATCTGGCTGCACATCAGACCATCCAGTCTGCATGACGTCCCGTTGGACATGCAGTGTAAATCATGACCATCTTTATCAACAGCAGCTGCCTTGTAGGACTCTGCACCACGGCTCGCCTCCCATGTCACCTCGACAAAACTCTGGCCACACACTCTCTGTGCCATCACATTTGTTGGTGGACATGGTGCTAAAAGGGAAAAGATGAGAACAACTTAGTGTGTTTTAGAATATTTTCCTCACACTACACTTCTTTCATGCAATATTACCAAAAAAAGACAGCTTTATCTTATTATTATTATCTATGGTTGCTAATTATACACAAATTCAACACCTTCAAAATCTTAAAACTTTATTATCTGATGCTTTCATCAATTCTTGTAAATCTTAGTTTGTATGTGTTGCGTAGTTGTGGTTGTTCCAATCTATAGTCTCACATCTCTTTTGTACATGCAGTTCTTAAATAATCCTAATTTTAGATCATATTTGCTGCTGAAACTGAACAAAACCATAAAAAATGAATATAACACAGAGGGTTCTTACGTTGTGAAATATGCATTACTCTGGGATGACTGACGCAACCATCGGTGCACGACGTCACCTCCAGTTTGTACTTTTTCCCACACTCCAGCGTGTCGACACTTAAGGTATGCTCTGTGATGTTAAATGTCATTTCTGTATCGCTGTCCGAGATCACAGCTAGGTAGCTGTCTGCGTCACACGTCTCATTCCAACTGAGGGTCACTACTTGCGTATCACAGTCTACGTCTACATTTGCCTCTGGTCCACATGGAACTGTACAGAGAGAAACGTGAACAGTGAGACAAGGCTGGATCTGAGAAATGTATTAAGAAAAAAACAAATACACAGTCATATTCCTTAAAATTTAGGAGCATTAGGAATGGAAATGGTATTAAGTTTATGTGTGGAAATTCAGACAGTACTGCACAACAGACACAACAAAACAAATGTTGATATTCTTATATCCATAACCTGCTGGGTAAATGCACTGACTCCCTCAAACTATGATATTAACTAATAAGTCTTTCCTGTTCAGTAAAAAAGGCATGGATAAATTCACCTGTTCTTAAGCATTCTACTGTAACGCATCACATGAAAGAGTCTGAAAATCCTCCTACCAGAGTCCATGTAGACAGGTTCAGAGGGTATCCAGGTGCAGACACCATCGTGGTTTCCAACAGTGACAGCGTATCGTTGGCCACATTTTAAGTTGGATATAACACAGCTACTTTCAGTAGTGCTGCAGCTCAGAAGACCTCCTTCCTCATCCTCAATTCTAGCAGTGAAGGACGGAATTTTGGGCAGGCCATGCCAGGAAATCAGAGCCTCATTGCTTGCACAATACAACAATGTGGTAATATTATCAGGAGGGCAGGCAACTGTAATGAGACAGTTTAATGAGATGAGTTAGACATGCTACTTTTGAGAAAAATGCAGCAAAATACCAGAAAGGAAGAGAATCACTGACTAGCCGTACACTACCTGTTTCTATGGTAATCGGGTCGCTCAGTGTACTGTTGCACAGGAAATTGGAAGCGAGGACGCTAACCGTGTAGTTAGTGCCGCATCTCATCCCCACAATCATACAGGTAAGAGCCATTGAATTACAGCTGTGAATAACACCATTTTCATCTGTTGCCATGGCAATGAAGAAAAGGGCACTGCCGGTAACTTGCCAGGTCACAGTGATGGAGTTTGCTGTACAGTCTGTACTCGCTGCTACACTGTGAGGAACACATGGGACTACAGAAGAAGGGAAATAATAATTAGAGCAGGGGAATCTACAAAATTTAAAATCAAATTGCATTAAATTATATTCACTGCAATTAATTTGGTTCACTCAACTAATTTTTTTTATGTGTGACCGACTGAAGAAATTTTTTTACGCCGATTCATGTTTTACTTTTTACAGTGTATGATGTGTGTATATGGATAAACGTATGTATGTATGTACTGTATGTGTATATGGATGTATGAGTGAGCGTGTGTGAATAGATATATAAATGAGTCAAAACACAGTAATGTCCCGTGAGAGAACAAACTTTAACTGATTCTCATTCCAACATTTATTTAAATAAAATTAGCTCCTTGTTTTGGATAATCCCTCGTGATCCAACTAAAAAAAAAAAAAAAAAAAATTAATGTAGAAGTAAAAATGTGGATTATTTAGCAACACTAATCTGTCAAATTGTCTCTAAAATGTCCTGTCAGAGAGATTTTGAATACTGTGTTTTGACCCTAATATAAAAGAGTAATGTAAAAAGAAGAGGATGATAAATATATATTATTCATAATATTTTATCTAGGGGGGTGGGATTGAATGAGTTGCACTTCTTCCCACCCCTTTTTGGGCATGTGAAGGAAACTATTGTGCTGTTGTCTAACATTGTCTTGATTGTTGATTTTGGTATTATTATTTTTGTTTTGCGTGTGCGTATACATTGTTAAATTCCATTGTATATTCGTAATAAATAACTAAATCAAAGGTCAAAATAAAAACGAATGAAAAGTATAATAACTCAGGTTCACCAGCCTTACCTGTCTCAGCCACAGGTGCTAAGACCTTTGGACTGGAACAATAGTCGTCATGAGATTGGATGAAGATGGTCAGGTGTTCTCCACAGTGGAGCCCTTCCATGGCGCAGCTGTTGGACTGGGTGTTACAGCTGTAGTAACTGTGGTTCACCCTGTTACCAAAAGCTTCCACAGTGTAATTTACTGCCCCGTCTGCGTTGTCCCACTTGCTGGTTAAAACATCAGAGCTGCAGTCGGCTGAGGTTTGAACATTTCTTGGAATACATGGTGCTGGAGGCAGAGGAATCACAAAGATGTTCTATTACACTCTAAACCCAGATTTTGATTCAACGCAAACATTTAAGTTTGTTTTACTTAAATGGGTCTAATTTATGGACATTACTTGTTCATTGTGAGTAAACTGTACTTTTTAATGGC
>JAQQZY010000020.1:2247794-2259662 GCA_030068375.1 Ostorhinchus rueppellii | reverse complement strand
TAGATAGATAGATAGATAGATAGATAGATAGATAGATAGATAGATAGATAGATAGATAGATAGATAGATAAAATAAACAGAGGAAAATGGGTTTAAATAGGTTACCGACATCAAAGGGTGGCGTCTCAAATCCCTTTTGAGGTTAAAACGCCCTGATACTGAAGATTATTCTCCTGTGTCACTTTTCACTGTAAAATGGTTTCAGGTTTAACACAAACACAGGCTTATTCTTAGCAGACTGAACACAGCACAATATGATATAGACAGTGGAGTTCAATAGGAGACCCAGTTTTCAAAGAAGACTCTTAGTTATCCACACAAATAAACATGTGAACTTACCAAACCGCAAAAAAAAAAAAAGTTGTAAACAGCTATCCCCAGATGATCTGAGACTGTTATGACCTCAGTAAAACTGAGCGTTAGGGGAAAAAAAGTATGTAGTTTGATTTTATGTAACATTAAATTTGTATTTTTCAGGGGGTTTTTTTTAATGATGTTTTAAACCTGCCGAAAAAATGTTCTTACGTTAAAGTAATAATGTTCCTCCGTGTAGGTCAGAAGCTGAATATCTTCAGATGATTTCCTTTTTCTTGCTTCAGTTTAAGGCTTTAGTAAAAATCGCAGTTTTTTCTCTGTTCCCTAGTGTATTAAATGGCTACTGTATTCCTGTCACATAACAATTGCTTGACATAAAACCATATTCAGCATCATCCAAGTCACGAAAGCTAAGCTGTACACAATGTGGTCCCATGGGTGGGGTTTGGTGGAAAATCTTGATCAGCCTCTTGAAGAGAATAGAGTGATATGTGAGATGAAAGGCTTACCAGCTTGAACAAAATAGATCTCAGGGTGGAGCAGTTCGAGAGTTTGTCAGCCAAAATATTAATGGAGTCTGTGAGATATTTAGTTTACTGGCATTAATAGGCTGGATGACCTGGAAAATCATACCAAATCTGATCCATTGGTGGCGTTGTCTCATTTTTTATTAGGTATAACGTTAGGCAAAACCTCTGCCCTTAATAAAAGTCGGAAACTCAATCTGATAGGGACTGCAAATTTATACATTACGTAAATCAAACAACTGGACAGAATAGAACTGATTTTTGGAACATTTTTGACTTTAGCAAAATCATTACAAAAATTTAAATAGTTATTGTCGTAATTCATGGCATGTAAATCAATGTAAAATAGATTTAGATTGTTAAAATTAGGTTTGCATGGTCTGTAAGACAAACAAACCATAAATAGTTAAATTTAGCAGTTTTGTCAAGAATGATGACCAAAAAAAATCAACTGTACATCATTTATTTATTTGTTTGTTTTTGTTTGATGTCCTTTTTCCTGTATTGTATATCTTTTAAAACAACCTTTTCTGGTGTGCCTTACAGCAACACTAATATTGCACGTAACAGTTACATGGTCTTCATTACAACCATTTTGCAAAATGCTGTGTTCACACAGAGACTGGGAGGGTAACAAGTAGAACAGCTAAAAAAAAATAAATATATATATATATATATATATATATATAGTAATGTATCACAGTAATGTATCACAACCAGAATGTGCTTATCTTACCTGTGTAAAACATGACAGAGGTCGCGTTAACCGCGTTCTTGCAGTTCTCTGACATGGGTATAACATGCACCTCATAGTGTTGACCACAGCCCAGGCCGGAGATCTCGCAGTTGATAGACTGGCTGGTGCATGTCATCTCTGTGCCGTTTTCACCGATCGCTACGGCTCTGTAGGAGTCTGCGCCAAACACGGGTGACCAGCGCACCAAGACGCTGTGAGAGGTGCAGCTGTATTCCGCTACTACTGATGTGACTGGTGTGAGCTCTGCAAGGAACACAGCACAATAAAAGTTATGAAATTGATCATAAATGATAGTAAAATAAGGCAAAGAAAGTAGTTGTTAGAGCTGGAAACAAACACAAATATAAAGGCAACACAAAGGATAATGCTGTATGTAGTTTACTGTCTCCTGTGAGGATCTTTTATTCCATTGTTCTATGTCTGTCCTTCCTTTCTGTCTAGAAAATAAAACTGTTTTCTTGATTTAAGGTGAAATAGTTTATGTGGAGGAGTGACTAGTGATGTAAGTTACACAGTATTATAAATGTAATCTTGGTGATTACTACAGGGTTCCATCCCCATTATTTGTGGAATATATGGACAGTGAATGCCTTTTAATGGAAATTTAATTATTCTGAGTTTAAAAGGGGCTCAAACATCACTGTACAATATTGCTTTAACTTCAAGTCTTTAAGACTTTTCAACTTTACTGCCCAAACATTTGTTAGTGATAAAAAAAAAAAATACTGAAAACAACATCACTTACATAGAGTAATTCAAGCAGTTACGTGACTTTGAGTTATGTGCCAAATTCAGCAGGGTAACTAGAATCAATACATTTCAAAAGCATTTTTGCCAACACTTAAAATGCATCTGATATGATGAGAAGAAGAGAGAAGATGTCCTGTAACAGATATTATATTAACAGTGAGCAATAATTAGAACTGAGTCATTTTTTCCCCTTTTCACTCAGGTTAATGTTTTCGTGACAGTCTCAACAACAAGTAGGTTGTCAGGGCATCTGACTCTTTTACCCCGAGGATCATATTCTGCAGGTTTGAAAAGAACGCCTCAGAGAGAATAGCTGACCTAGATTCTAATCACCAAGTTATTGATATTGGTTTGGCTCTGTCGACTCACTGTTGGTGGTGTATACGTGTTCTGTGGGCTCGCTAGGAATCAGGAACGTGTTGTATGAGCACACTGATATCAGATAAACGGTACATGGGAGGATGCCATCTAAATCCAGTTTGAGATCTGTGACGTTGTACACGGTTGGTGGCTCGTTGGGTTCATCGACGTCCTGGATTGAGACTTTGTACATCACGACACTCTCAACTGGCGTCCAGCTCACTCTGGCTGAGTTCCGGCCTGTCTGCTCTGCCATGACGACCTCCGGAGGCTGCACCACTGCAGACAAACATAGAAATTAGTGGAAAAAGAACTTAGAAATGTGATCATCCCAGGACCATAATTTGGTTGATGAATGAATGCCCTTACAACCAATGACAAAATAAGATAGCATAATAACCTTACTAATAATCTCAACAATACATATATTTTTGGTTGCATTTAGTGATACTGAATAGTGTGGGGTGTCGTGGGTCCTCTGATTTTTTCCAGTGGAACTAAGAAATCCTTACTGGAAACTGTGGACACATTAAACACGTGTCATTTTTGAGCTCATCAGAGTGAGCAAAAAAATCTCAGCGACAAATACTGAATGGTCACAAAACTGCTTAGTCAGAAACTACAGGAATCAAGAGAGAACCCTTTTAAAAACAAAGAAAAAAATAATGAACAAAGACTAATATTTTACACCAAAGACACTTGACAATTAAAAAAGACAGTCCAGGATTCCAGTATAGTTATAATATTTATCAAAGGGACATGTACAGTATCAGTTGTGGCAATAACACTGTTCCAGCAGAATATGTAGGTCTACTTGATGTTGTATGCCATTGAGGTTTTTTGTGTCTATTAATCCTTTATCAAATTTCTTCCTAGTTATTCAGTTCACCTAAATATTGTGAAACTACTGGGTGGGTAGATGGGCAAATAGGCTGGGATGGGAATCACTCAATGTGTCAGTGCACCAAAGGGATATGGACCTCAGTACTTTGGAGATGATGGCACACTGTATATGTAAAATGCCATGATGTACTGATGATTCTTCTCTTCTTTTTTCTAAAACCAATAAAACATATTTCAAAAAAAAAAAAAAAAAATACTACTACTAATAATACTAAATATTGTGAAACTACTTTAGAATGCATTAGTTTTTACAGCTAACAGACACCCTGACAGATCTGGGTTAATAGCCAATCATTTCTTTGTAATCACTCACATGTGGTGACGGTCCTCACTTTACTGCTGATTCCCACGCCGGCGTAATTTGCTGTATAGATGTAGCAGTGGTAGTTGGTTGTGGGCTGCAGATTGGTCACTACAGCAGAGTGGTTGGTATAGGTCATGTTGAGGATTTGTCCAGTGGCCTCAGACACAACCACCAGGAAGTAATATTCCGCAGAAGGTACCTCAGTCCAGTTTACCATTATTGAAGTACTTGTGAGTGACCTGCCGTCAGTTATTTGGGATGAGTCAGGTACTAGGAGGAAAAGTAATGGAGAAAGCGTTGTTTAGGATGCTGCAGATCCGCGGTGTATTATCTTACACTTAACTGTTTTCGTGCGTAATGGTGCGTTTCCGCGCGTAATGACGCAAAGGCTGGTTCAAAACCGCTCAGATAATGACAACTTTGCGGCTGAAATAACTCATTTAGCAACATAACTTGCATGCATTGCGTTACAAATTTGTATAAGTGACTGTAACATGTTTGTTATCTGGCTTAAATGCAGACGTGGAGATGCCACCCAAACAAATAACACAATATCAATATCACTCTTTCGTTTTCTAGAGATAAAGTGGTAAATAGTGTCCAAACATTACCTGTGCTGGTATGTACCGTGTCGTTACACATCACGTTATAGTACTGAAAGACTTTTAGGGTCACAGTATAATTCGCTCCTGGTTGAAGACCCTGTACTTTCTTCTCCGTCTGGGTTGATGGCAGGCTCACCACAACCGGTGCAATATGCCGCTTATTTTTTACCCGGGCGTCTATAAAATAGTTTGTTGCATCTGGATATGCTTCCCATTTTACAAAAATGGATGAAGGGCCTGTAGCGTATGCTGCCAGGATTTTGCATTCTGAAAAAGACATGGAAAATGGAATTAAATACTTAGCATAGAAATACAGAAGAAAACGTAAAGATAGAAACTTTTCAAATTATAACCAACAAATATAATATATTTACATAACAGTGAGCTACATTCAGCAATGTTTACTTAATGACATCTGAGAAACATGAATAATAATAATAATAATAATAATAATAATAATAATAATAATAATAATAATAATAATAAGCTTGTTTAAAAAAAAAGCAAAATTACGATGTAGAGACACTGACTTCTGTTTGGATTTTTCAATGTTATTAAAGTTAGTTCCACGTTTACTTACCTGCTTCACTATAAGGTATCTGTAAATGACAAATATATTTTAATCAGTGACATGCTGTAAACATTTCAAGACTCAAATACACAATTAAATTTGGTTGGTTTTACATTTTTTAACATAAAGCAAAGATTTACCTGAGTTAGAGATACCAATGCTAAAGACAAGCTAATTGCTCCCAACAATCCCATCTTTGACATTGAGTGCAGAATTACAATTTGTTTAGTATACAAGGGAGTCAAATACAAAAGCTGATCTGGATTCTTATGAACAACAGCCCTGCATGCGTGGGAACCAATCAGTATTCCCCAAATGGGGGCAGGCTGTCCCACCAACTGCCGTAGGCTGTCAGACCTGCCCTGAGAAAGAAGCAGGAGGGAGGGATGGAGGGCGGGATGGAAGGATGAAACTTCAGTGAGTCCACCTGAAGTAAGTGATGGGAAGTGCTCCTCTGGCCTCTGCACGCATCATGCATCAGTTTGAATGACCTCCATCAGGATTTTTTTTTTTTATTGGTGTCTTATGGTTAAGCGTCTTAAAGTAGTCTGTTTTCTGCTTTTATTTTGGGGGTTTGGAGAGTTTAGACTCTCTTAACACGTCAAAAAACACTTGAAAATGTAGTTGCTGAGATACATTTGTGTCAACGGTCCCTTTGAATGTCCATCACTGGATTTGCACTTGTAGCATATAACTAAATACTTCCACTTCACTTCAGTTATTTCCAACTTGTGCAACTTTATACCTCTACTCTACTAAGCCTCAGAGGCAAATGTACTTTTTACTCCACTACATTTGCTTGACAGCTTTAGTTACTGTTCAGGTCACAGTTTTTCATCACCTCCAGGTCCTGTGAAGAGCACTTATCTCCTTATGTGTTCTTTTATGGTTTGAGAAAGTCTGCCACATTCTTAAACTGAATAAATTCCCTAAAATCTTCTTAAATGACCTGGAAAATGTATTGTCACAAAGCTGAAAACGTGAAAACAAGCCAGTCTGGTATAGTGTCATACTGTCCTCCACTTACAATTATACTCGATCATTCATTTATCAGCTGAAACTTGTCAAGCAGGTAAACAAACAACTACCCGTCTGATAAATGAATGATTGATTATAATGAAAGCAGGCCAGTTGTGTAGAGCTCATGAAAAGTTGGCATTAATGAGATACATAGTGGTCACAGGACAGTGAGGCTACAAACATATGATGTTTTATTTTATATAATCCATTGCTGTAGATTAAACCACCATTGATATATGAGGTAGCCTAAATTAGCTCCAATTTTGACATATACAACAGTAAAATGTAAGATATTCATCAGTGTTGCTGTAGTATGAATCCTAAAACATAAAAAAAAAGAAAGAAAAGAAAAAATATGGACAGGAACCATTTGATTCCACAGAGACGACTTTGACTTTAAATACTTTAAGTACATTTTAGCAGATAAGACTTAAATGCTTCAAGATGAGTGGGAAAAAAATTCATTTCATTTCCATACAGTGGCGTATAATATTCATACTTTTACTTCATTAAAGGATTGGAATACTTTTTCCAACACCAATAAGGATTTCATGACATCCAACTCCCTGATAGACTAACAAATAACATGCATATCAGGTAATATTTGTAACATAATAGATAAAATATGTCCTCAACTGTTTAATGTGCAAATCCAGTTTGTGAAAGTCAACATTATTTATTGTGCAATATTCCTAAACATTAAGAGTTTAAGACCAAAACATAAATAAATATCACACATCGTTACATCTGTGCGGTCTCGGGACACCTGATAAAAGGAATGCAAGTAAATACAGGAGTTAAAACATGCTTCCGTAAGTATTTATGGACTAAACATTAACTTGAGGTCCAGCTTTGGCTTTCTCTAAAGCTTTTCACCACCTTTCAATTCATTGGCTTTGCATAGAGACAAAATGAGTCTGAATCTTGTACAGTATGTGTCCAATGGTTTCCTCTGGGGCCTGATGTACAGTGAGTACTCTCTCTGGGACTATAATGTGGTTTTTGCTGTTTTAAACCTACACGTCAAACAATAAAGCTTGCATTAGGATTCTCTTTCCTGTATTGCTTTTGGTATAATTGAGTGGGAAAACTACAGTGTTGTCCTTAACCCATAAAGACCCAAAAAAAGCTACCAGTGACACAAACCATCTACTGATCTAAACTGTTTAATACCTGTTGATAGACTAATCCTATCAATACATGTAAATAATTGGTGTAAAATGCAGTTTATCATCAGATATGGCCCATTTGGATGTTCAGAGGCTCTGTAGTTACCATGGAAACACTGTCATCTTCTACAACACTGATTCACCAGTAAATCCCGTGGAGTCAGATCAGTGACAGTGATGGACACACTTGGTTTATGTTCAGTTAATGAGAGATTTTGTTGAAAAAGTCATTTGGTCTTCAGTTTTCTCTGTTTTTGATATAACCCTTAACTTTACTCTGAGCTTTTGTGAACATCTACATGATCAACCAATTAAATATAGGAAAAGACATGATTATCACAAAAAAAAAGCACAAATACAAAGTGTAACATCATAATAAATGATGATACATGACTTAAAGGTTAAAATAAATAGATTGGATTTAAAAGTGCTGAAATGGTAATGTGAGGTCATTATTTGCCTTTTATTGTATTATTTATGGATATCTTTTGTTGAATACTGTAACCTTCAACTGGCCTTGTATTTTATGTTTATGAATACGTGAAATATCAATAATTTAAAAAAAAAAAAAAAAAAAAGCTTAAAATAAAGAGAAAATTTCATGTTGGAATGGCACAAAATTAGCTCTGGGTCTTTGTGGGTTAAAGTTGTAATAAGATATTTTTACCTCTTATGAAATGACTGTGACAATATGATTTATTCTTGATAGATAAAGTGTAACTGGGACGCTACATGTGATCATTGCTCCTGGTTAAAGGTGATTACTAATGTGTTCAAATAGGAATAAAAAGGGGAATGTGTCTGAAAATAACATTATTCCAACTTTACAGGTAACAGTGTATTGCAAGAAAAGCAAAAATTCCTTTGAGGAATATTCACTATGGGTCATGACATAAACTGAATTGAACTCAATTAATGTAACTGATCAGCATTTGTTATATTGGTGTCATACATGTGTTATGAACCAAACCCTAAAAGGAAAACATATCTGATGATCCACTTGTCATTCAGTTTAAATTGATGCCTGACCAACTTTGATCATATCACAACAATATTATCATGTCAATGTCATAACCTCTGCTTTCATGGCTGCAGATTACAGACTGCATTTCTGACCTACTAACACAACAACCCCCCTTACTGTCAACTCAAAAAAAGACCACAAAACATAGCTTAAAAAAAAAAAAGGTTACAACAGGATAGTTTCCAGATATTTATATCTTTATTTATGTCATTGCCCTCTTTATTGTCAGAAATCCACACCGGTTTCTCACTTTCTTTCATTTTTCATCCGTCCTCCATCTTGATTCCTGTAAATATCAAGAAACCACAGGCATGCAAGAAAACTTACATATGCCCCTGTGTTTTTTTTCTGTCACAGTGAAAATACAAAAGAACACAGAGAATGACCTGAACTGAAGAGACAAAGACATGGGAGGGGCCACCTAAGCAAAAGAGACAAGTGTCACTGAAACAGAAGTCAAGAATGCAAGTTTGGGAATTGGGACTTCATCTAAACGGGGGTGTATTTATAAAAGATATTATAGACAGGGCTGTTGGACCCTTGTGGAAATGTGTTTCGGTAATGGCTTCAAATGTGCTGCGTCATAAATTTTCATTTAAAAAAAAATAAAGAAAATTTCCTGGTCAAGGGATAAATCTCTGACAAGGCTTTATGTAGGCTACTTGCTGGGCTGAAAGGGATCTTTTATCACGGGAGAATAAAGGGCTATCACCTCCGAGTTCCTCGTCATGTATTAGAAAAAAGGAAGTCAATATGAAAGTGGATACGGGCCATAAACCTGCCAGGAAACTTAAGCTGCCCCTCTTAAACAATGAAGCAATTTTGAAGCACAGTGAATAAGGACAAGTGATGTGAACAGCTTGATATTTCATTGTATTTTGATGTGGGTGTGATATTGTCTTGTTGTAGACACTGTTACAGGTCACAGGTATAAAGCGCCTTATGATGCAACGTCCCACAAATCCCAGTCATTTACAGGTGCTCAGAGTTCTTTCCGTTGCCATTCCTTAAAAAAAAAACAAAAAAAACCCCTATTATTACCACAAGAAAATAAAGCTTCATTGCTGACTAAAGTGTTGTCACACTAGGAGTGAACGTTAAGGATTATCTCACATGTGAAGAAGTACAGACGCCACGACTTCTTTTTCAGTCAAATTTAGCTGTCGATCCACTGGCATGTTTTGTCTCATTAATGAACTTGTTCCAATCTGCTTCACAGTCATTAAAGTGTTAGTGTAAAATGTCATGATGGATGATGCTGTAGAGCTTTCAGTTTTAACTATTTTTGGCCTTTTGACTACAACTGGAATGTTTGTGCAAGCATGAGGTTTTATGTTAAGTTCACTGTTAACGATGGAGAGTCAACCTTATGTTTTTGGGAATGTTACGTGTGTATTTGATTGGATTACACGAAACCAGAGACAAGGGATGATAAACAGAGGCACAACAAATTGATGTGTCCTTATGGGGATATTATCTTTAAACTGTTGCATAACTGGTCTAAGATCCTCTATATCTGTATGGTGCATTTTACAGTGTCGTGTCTGGCTCCAATAGATAATATCATCGGTGGTTTTCAACACAAATGGTTACGCTGTAGATCAAAAAAAGGGTGGGAGAGTTATTCTTCTCTTTTCCTCTTTGTCCACAGCTATGGATTTCATTCTTTGCTATCTGAGTGAAGTTCTGCAGGATGATATTAATTTTGCAGCATTAAGTGATACCTCAGTGTACTGCTTAGAACAAGGAAGTTTTTATTTCTGTTCGTGACATATTTATTCGCTTCATGAAACTGATAGAGGTGTGATTCATTCACATTAGTTTCAGGGTGTGTGGCTTAAATATGCAAATTTTTAAAAAATCGAAATAATATTTGTGTGGATGTGCCTGTATTTATTAGAACAACTGATTGATAGGGGTACATACAGACAGAAATTGGAAGAAAATAAGTCCAAATACTTCAGTGCTGGACACAATATATTTCAGGTATGTGTGCTTAACCTGAGTATTTATTTTTCTAAAGAGTTTTTACCACCAAATTTAAACCGAGATACTTGTACTCCTTAACCCATAAAAACCCAGTGCTACTTTTTTGTCAGTTCCCACATGAATTTTTCTCTGTATTTAACTTTGCTTGAGGGATTTATCACCATTTATTATAATCATACCCTCTGAATTTTGTAGTTTTTCAGTGAAAATAAGGTATTTTCTCATATTTAATTCACTGAACATGTAGATGTTCATAAAAACTCAAATTAAAGTTGATTGTCATATTATCAACAACAGAGAAAACTGGAGAAAATGTGATTTTTTTCCCCCTACAAAATATATCATTAACTAAACATAAACCAAGTATCTCCATCTACTGTCATTGATCCAACTCCATAAGTTTTACTGGTGAAACAATGCTGTAAAAGATGATGGTGTTTCCATATTCACTATGGAGCCTCTGAGTGTCCAAATGAGTCATATCTGATGACCATGAAAAGATGACAAATTGTATTTTACACCAAGTATTTACATGTAATGATAGGATTAATGGATCAACAAGTATTGAAATATTTAGACATTAGATGATTGTGGGTGCCAGTGACTGTTTGGTTCGTAATAGGTTAATCCATCATCAAGAGAGGCTTTATTTATTAAAGATACACAGATGTTGTGAAGTTTATTAAATCTGCGCATAAACAGTAAGTGGAAAGGTTGAAATACTTGAGAGCTTGTACTTTTGTATTTTTGCTGGAGTAAAGCAGTTTATTAAGTACTTATACTTTCAAATGAAATGAAATCATCTTTATTTATAAAGCACAACACAGTTGGCCAAAGTGCTGTACACAGATATAAAACAAATAAAACACATAAATTATTTAACCCATAAAGACCCAAATCTCCACCATCAATCAAAACCATCTATTGATATAAATGTTCAATACCTGTTGATCCATTAATCCTATCAATACGTGGAAATAATTGGTGTAAAATACAGTTTGTCATCTTTTCATGGTCATCAGATATGACCCATTTGGACGTCCAAAGGCTCTGCAGTGAACGTGGAAACACTGTTATGTTCTGCAACAATGATTCACTATAGCCTTGAGTTTGAATGGATGGAGATACTTGGTTTATGTTCAATTAATATATTTTACTGAAAAAGTCACTTTTTCTTCAGTTTTCTCTGTTTTTGATACAAAAACCCTCAACTTTAATCTGAGGTTTAATGAACATCTACATGATCAATAAATTAAATATAGGAAAAGACATGATTTAAAATACAGAAAATAATGTTAAAATAAATGGTGATAAATCACTTAAGGAAGGTTAAAAATAGAGGAAAATCCATTTGGAAACTGACACTAAAGTACCACTGGGTTCTTATGGGTTAAAAACAATAAAATGAATTATACATTATAACAATAAAAGCCAACCTTTCACACCGAGTTAAAAGGGAAAAAAAAAAACACGTTTTAAGAGAGGATTTAAAGTGATACTCCGGTATTTTGGACATTGGGCCTCATTTCTGAGTCAGCCAGAGTGTAGCAAATGTGTAGAGATCATTTTTTTCA
>JAQQZY010000020.1:2162716-2173054 GCA_030068375.1 Ostorhinchus rueppellii | reverse complement strand
ATAGATAGATAGATAGATAGATAGATAGATAGATAGATAGATAGATAGATAGATAGATAGATAGATAGATAGAACAATGGAATGAAGAAGTGTTAAAAACAGAATAAATCACACACACACACACACACACACACACACACACATATATATCGGTTTATTTATATTTATACAATAGATTAAAAAACCTTCCAGTATAATTAACCTGTAAAGCGAATGCATTGTAATGTGCAGACAGTGTTTTGAAGTAGATCTGGCAGCTCTGAGACAAACAGTCCTTTGGAATAAAACCTATTCACTCAATAATTCTCAGAATTTCACATTTTTATGCAAGACTTTTGACTTTATTTTACTTTATTAGTGATTCAGACTTGGTAAAGCTTCATTCTTTTTATTCTGGGGCTCTTTTACTTGTAGACCAGTGTCATCAGATGCAGTATTTAGCATTTTCACAGTTGTCAGTATTATTAGGGTTGGGTTTTTTTTCAGTATATGATGAATCAATTTCTGAATGTATTTTGTCTCTGATGTTGCCACCTCTATTGATTTATAACCTATAAACATCGCAAAGGAACAGTTTTTGTACTACTGGCTACTTTCAATCTCCCCAGTTTTAGCCACTTCATTTAACATTCACCGTAATTTCAGCAGTTTTTTCTTTTACAGTTTTTTTTTCTTAATACAAAATTACATTGGTTCTAATGTTTATTTGCTGTTAATAATGTCTTGATAATGTGTATCAGTATCAGTCCAGACAGAACCATTTAATTTAGCCCTGTGGTTCTCAGTCTTTTTCTCTTGGGCCCCCCTTTGGAGGATGAAAAATCTCAAGGCCCCCCTCAACCCCAACAACATTGTAACAGTGGTGCAATTATACCTTTTATCAAAAGAAACATCAATATTGTAACAATACCTTTTGTTTTTCCTTGAGTAATTTGTTTTGCAACTTAAAAACAACTTTTTTCGCTTGAACAATACAAATAAACTCAACATGACTAGACTATATTTTTCCAAATAAGAACAGAAAATGTGCAATTATCTTACAACTATGACAATTAAGTTACTTTTTTTTTTTTTAGAACAACAAACACATTTTGGTTACAAAGATGAACATTTGAACAATTATAATACATTCATTTCTGTTAATGATTTCAAAAGTATCATGGAGAATGCAGTGAAGTACGAATGTCCCTGTTTTTCTAGATGCCATTTATGGTTGAGTAGTTATTGTGTTTTATTGTTCATTGTATGTGTTTTGTATTGTGTGGACTTTGTACGGCTGTTACCTTGGCCAGGTCTGCCTTGCAAAAGAGATTTCTATGGGACGTCCTGGTTAAATGAAGGTAAAATAACTTAATAAAGTGAGCCCATTTAAGTTGCACATTTCAGAATATTAAACTGCAAACTGTACAAACTGTGCAAAAACAGAAACATGTCACTACTTTTTTTCCGAGTTCAATCCTTATTCGTTCTCTACACCTAAACTCTTTGTCTAGTCTAGTGGCAGATCACCATGGCAGTAGATTTGTTTGTTGTACGTCCCTAAAATGAGTCCATGGTGATCCAGTGCTAAACATTAGTTCCACCTGCTACATGTTCTAACCTGAGGAGAAAAAAAAAACACCAAGCAGAGAGTCCATGCCCCCCCTGGAAAGCCTTCACACCCCCTGGGGTCCTGCCCCACAATTTGAGAAACAATGATTTAGCCTAACTTTTGGATCTACAGTAGTTTACATAAGGCTTTCCCCTTGATTTCAACTAATTTTAACACCTTATTATTGGATTAGTTGAAATCAAGTTTGATTGACTGTTCAAATCCTGGTTGTTCACAGAAAACCTTACTGTTCTTCCAACTGTTCCATTCTTGTGCCGGTTACTGACTCCATAATCTGTTCTGGGTTAAGACGAATATATTTTTCATTTCTCTCTTCCCACATTTTCCTTCATAGGTCAGGAGTCTGGTTGGTGAGGAACTGTTCAGCCGCTTCGATCGACTCCTGCTCCAGTCCACTCTTGACTATATGTCTGGTGTGTTTTATTTCATTGTTTATTTCACATGTTCAGACCTCTTCCCCATAGAAATAACAGAGTAGAGTTAAAGAGAATGCATTTAACTTTTTTTTTTTTTTTTTTACATATTTTTACATATCTATAGTAATAATATTTTTTTAAAAATTCAAAGCATATGCCACTTTATTTTATTAAATATAACAGAAGCATAATTATTTTATATATGCCTATTTTTTTAAGCTTATTTTACCGTGACTTCTATGGATGCCTATGCCTATGGATTTTTTTTTTTATTGTGTGAGATTCAATTTCTATTGTATTGTGACTTTGAATATCACTGCGTGTGGGACATGAATGAATGAATGAGTTGATTTTTTAATTTGTACATCCATCAGTACACTTAGTTCAAAAACTGTAAAAAACACAAGAAGCAAAAAAAAGGAATAGGCTAGAAGCAAAAGCTTATCTTTTTGCTCATCCTTTCCACCGATACACCACTTACATCAAATTAAATGTGTACAGCATCTAGCATTTACACCAAAACATTAAAAAACCAAAAAAACCCAAAAAGGTATCTACCATCTTGTTTCAATATTCCTAAATAATTTTAAAATTAAGCTGTTTTTTTTTTTTTTTTTTTTTTTTACCTTTGCCAAAGGAGTGAACACCTTAAATGCATCATCATTCAGTGACAACACAGACCTTATGTTTCTGATTCTGAAATTTCCATTGTTGATGTTCACGTCTCTGCTCCATCCTCCTCTCAGATGTGAGCTACTGTCCACGACGTTCCTGTGGTTCTGCTGTCATTGTGGAGAAGACCGGCAGTATGGCGATGTGCTCTGTGTGCAGCTACGCCTTCTGCGTTCTCTGCAAAAAAACCTACCACGGAACAGAAGACTGTCAGAAAATAAAGCCCCCGAGACAGAAGACAAACACAGATGATGAGCAAGGTTTTGCAGAATTTCCACAAACAAAAGGTACATGGTTATTTATTTGTCTGTAGTTTATAAACCCTAAACTCGGGGGGTTATTTGTAGTACTGATATTCATAACTATCAGCAGGGGTCAGTCAGTCTTTATTTGTATCGCACTTTTTCAAACAGGGAAATGTAGCACAAAGTGTTTTACATATAAAATCAGTAGACACCACACACACACACACACACACACACACACACACACACGCGTGATATTCTTTAAGGTGATTATGGAATCAAATGTCAATGAATAATGAAGAATTGTAACGATCAGGAAATGAACCCAATTGCAAGACCACAAAACACAGTTATATTTGAAGGGTTTTACTGAATCTTCAATCAAAACAGTACAGGTCAGTGATTCAGAATGTAACAGGGGAATCCTCTTCATCACTGGAGGGTGTGCACTGTTCAGTGGGGTCCAGGAGCCGGGTTCGGTTCCTCGTTGGTCGGGGACGGTCCAAAGGTCTGTACCGGGAGGTCCAATGGGGGTAAGGCTGTAGACTGTGTCAAGGTTGGTCCGGGGTTCATCACCAGAAGGTCTGAGGTGGGTTAGGTTCCAGGCTGGGTCTATGATGGTCCGAGGTTCATTACCAGGAGGTCCAATGTGGGTCAGACTGAAGGCTGAGTCGGTGGATAGAAGGCAGGCCAGGTACCAGGGCTGAGGCTGAACCTCGGAGGTCATACGAAGGGTGAGGCAGGAATCTGAGTCAGGCAGAAACGGGTCAAAGGCAGGAGACAGGAAACCAGAACCAGGTCAAACACTGTGATATCAATCCGAGAAGACTGCTGATTTGCAGGGCGAAACATAACAAACTGGCACTGGGGTGAAGGAAGAGCGGAGCTTAAATAGAGAGAGCCAGAATGAGAAAATGAGGGGCAGGTGTGATCACAGGTGTTCAGAGTCAGGAAATTAGGTCAAAGTTCAGAGGCAGGAAAGAGCAGAAAATAAAGGTACAAATC
Organism: Ostorhinchus rueppellii; assembly: GCA_030068375.1. NCBI lineage: Eukaryota > Metazoa > Chordata > Actinopteri > Kurtiformes > Apogonidae > Ostorhinchus > Ostorhinchus rueppellii. The sequence goes on along the minus strand of JAQQZY010000020.1, from coordinate 2,169,104 downwards.
AGAGGAAAAGAGTACAGACATGACAAGAAAAATGGCGCTTTTCCACTGCGAACCTTACTAGGCTCTACTCGGCACGCTTTGGCTCGACACGACTCTACCCACTTGTCGGACCGGCCCGGTTGTGTTTCCACTACCAGCCGTTACTAGTCAGGACTACTTGAAGTGGGTGGAGCTGGTGGAGTGGACACAGCCGTGCTGTTGTTTTCAGGTGACTAATAAAGTGTCCTGCCGCAGTCAGTAAAGTAAACAACAATGGTGGCTCGGCTGGCTCGGCACGGCTAGACCCACCTCTGAAACAGGTACCAAAAATTGTAACGGGTCCCAGGTCCAACCTCCAGTGGAAAAGGGCCATATTGGGGTAGAGTGGAACCATGCTGAGTAGAGCCGTTACGAAAACGTGCAGTGAAAAAGGGCCATAAATATAACATGAGCATAAAACAAGCATTATTTAAGTGTCTTTTTCAGAAAATAAAATCTCTCAGTTTTTTCTTGCAGCAGGCTATTATTGTCTAAAAGAAAGCCAGCAGAGTGCATGTATTTTTAATATTTTATGGTATTACAGTTCTCACACAGTTATAGTATCAATTCTAGATAATAAAAGGCGTGTTTGTATGACTGTACTGATGTTTTACTGTTCTCTCTTATCTTTATTGATTTATCTAGTCTACTGTAGCTGTCTTAACTCTCTCTTTTTAATTAATGTGCTGTAATATATTGTTTTTTTTATGGTGCATATTGTCACCAGACCAAAGACTACAGCAGGACAGTAGCCATGTTGACTAAAGCTGCCCTTTTTAAAATTACTGGTACAGTTAATTAATTGGGATTGTCCACAACATAATAAATAAATGAACTAAATTAAACTAAACTAAACTGAAAGTGATGTGCTTTAGGGAGAGACTGGACACAGCAATGATAACGTAGGACAAGAAAAAAGACGCAAATTGAAATGTCATGTAAAATTTATGCTGTTTATGTATTTAATTTATGCCTTCACGTTTATATCGGTGTTTTTTATTTTTATTTGGTTATTGAATTCAGCCTATTACCGCATTCCTGTGTTAAATATCAGTTTTGTATCTCTTCTGGACTTTGTAAGCGGCCCACAATTTCTTTTGGCCCTTGGATGATGTTCACTTTCATGCTCATGTATGAGTATTCCTTGAACTGAAAAAGGTAACATATTGACAAGCGACTCAAGCTCTGTGCCATCTAGAGTTTTGTTTGGGTTTTTTTGTATTAATTGCATTTTTTTTTTTTTTTTGCATTAATCCTGTGATGTTGTATTCTTTAATGAAAAAACAACAAACACATTTGGAACAAAAAATATATCAGTTTTGTGGACAGTGATGTGTCAGTGTGAACATGAATCACTGCTGTGTGTATTTCAGAGGGAATGAACGCTCTGTGGGATGACTACAGCAGCGGCAGTAAGCCCAGACGGCGCCTCCTGGAGAGCAGGTACGGCCGCTACAACCTGGCGGTTACCATGGAGAACCGTCTCAGTCAGGAATGGATTGTCGTCACCTGCAAGAACTGTCCTTACTGTTTCTCCAAAATAGAGGTATTTATTTACATTCATCTGATTATCTGTGCAGAACCTCATGAGTACAAACAGTTATTATACAGACAAAGTGACAACTTTACTGTGAAACAACAGAAAAAAAAGAGACAAATCCTGACAAGTGCACACTGAGTGGCCACAGTGCCGTCATAAAGAAACAACAACATATGAACAGAGGAAAGAGGAAGACAAATGCACTTCCTCTTAAAATGCAATATAAATGTAATAATGTCAGAGTGGAAAACTGGTATTTTAACCCATAAAGATCGAGCTAACTTGATGGCTTTCAAATAGCTACGGAACAACTTCACCTCCTCCTTGCGTGTTCAACGAGCTATGGGAAGGTCTTGGCGTTACGAAACGGTGAATGCGCAAAAGGGGGAGGGAGGGGTGGGTGGTGGTGGGAGTGGACTGATATCTGATGGCCGTATCAGCAGCCAATAAGCGTAAAGATGATCAGTAAAATGATTGGTCAGAGTTTTCCTCTGGTTACACCCTCTAGACTGGACTAAAACTTTTGTCTTTTTTTGCAAACATTCTATTTCAGTGGGTACAATGGGATTGTGAAGAGGTTTTCAAGCAATATGGTAAGAAATGTTCCAAAAAAAGATCTCCCACCATACCTTTAAGAAAGGTTAAATAGAGAGAGAAATTCAGTTTGAAACTGCCAGAAAAGTAACACTGGGTCTTTATGGGTTAATAGTCCCAAACATCACACAGTTACATGACAATGAACAGCATACACACAATAATGGAATATAAATACTTCACAGATACATTACTTTGTTTCCTGTAACATCCACTTCCACTCCACAATCTCAGACTGTACTTTTACTTTTTACTCGACTACATTCAGCTATATTCTGATAGCTTTAGTTACTTTTCAGATTGAGCCTCCAGTTCCTGTCCATTAACAATCATTTCAAAAAATGTGTTGATTTTTAGTTATAAACTAAAAGGTGAAGGACTCCTTTATGGGTTGAGGTTAAAATTCCCCCTTTTCTTAAGCAAAATAAACTCTTAAAAAGTAGCTTTTAACTGGGAAATGGCATCACAAAGGTAAAAACAGTATAGCTATTCTGACTTTTTTGATCTACAGAGTTGTCATAGAACACAACCACTACCAATGAATGATGATCTTATAGAATAGAATGCATTCCTGCTGTTTAACTACCAACAGCAAATATTTTTATGCACATGAGTAACACACACATGAATACAACAGTAAAAATGAATTTAAAAAAGAGACTATATGTCAGACCTGGGCATTGTACAGTCCGCGGCCCACATGGGGCCCAACAGCTGACCCTAAGTGGCCCGCATGAGGCTCTCACCAAATTAAAAGTCAATGCAAATATGTATCATTGTAATAGATGCAATCAATACAACGCCACTGCTTTTATTTTGAAGGATCTACTAAATTAGCGTTACTTTCTGTACGTGCTTTCCCATAAGACTCATGCACTGATTGGTTTGTTGGTCAGTTTCAACCCATAAAGATGTCAGTGAACACCAAAAAAAGAAAGAATGCAGAGTTTTTACAAAGACATGGACTTCTAAGTATTTCTTTACTGAAGTCAGAGGTAAAGAAAAAGAAAAGGAACTGGGAAAAACAAACAAACGAAGCTGGATGCATTTATAGCTTTTCATGTTGAGTTAGTGTGGAGCTGGTTTAGCACATTTTCAAAAGTATTTTGTTAACATTCATTAAATAGTTGTATTCTGTGTTCCATATTTTCATTTTATCATTGTCTTGTTGCATTTACTGTTTTTATGTGATAGATAGACAGACAGACAGACAGACAGACATGGCCCTTATCAACTGTCAAAGTTTGACATGTGGCCCCATAGGAAAATGAATTGCCCACCCCTGCTATACGTGTTTACTATTTTTCTCCTCTCTTCTAACTTTATTATTGCACTGTATTGTCCTTGACACAATAGACAACTGTTCTTTCCAACATACTGTGCTGAAGTGAAGAAAAAAAATTCAATTGTCCTTGAAATGGAAAAGTATTAAGGTTTAATTTAAACTACTGTTGTTTTCTGACGGAAATATGTGCAGATGGCTCATTTATTGCACATGTTGCTGTGTTGTGTGTTACAGAAAAACGGTGGATGTAACCACATGACCTGCTCTCGGTGTAGACGTCAGTTCTGCTGGATATGTCTCACCAAACTGAACTATGATGCAATTCGTGAACACTTCACTCATGACAGTCCCTGCTCTTTGTTCCAGTACTACTAAAGCACCTACTGCTACTTCCAGTGCAGCAACAACAGCCATGGAGCTAGAAAGATCTGGTATAATGTTTTATTTTGCCTGTTATGTTGTATTTGTATCCGTTTAAATGTATCATCAACGCTAATTTTATCGAAAGTTTTCAAACTTGAGAGGTGCCTGAAGGTTTGGTGTGTGCTATTTAGTGACATCTTGTGGTGAAGTTGCAGAATGCAATCAACTGAACACCCCCCCTTCATTACTGGCATTCTACATATTTTCATGAAAACAAAACAATAGAATGCATTTCTCCAGCTCCTCAGGGTGGAATAATGTCACGTCCTGTAAGCTTCCTTACTGGTTCAGAACATGTAACCTTGGTAAACATCAAATCCGTGTGCGCCCTCCAACCAAAAGTACGGAGTAACTCTTCTGAAAAGGTGTGTTTCCCCAGAATTTCCAAACAGAACTAAACTTTGTCCCTGCTATATAACATCACATGACTTATTGAAGGGTCACATGACTAGCTTGATATGTACCTTTTCTACACCACCAGGATTTAATTTACCAAACAAACATACAGATGAAATATCTAAACAAATACACATATCTCAGTGACTGCTACAAACTGTTTCCTAGATACACTGTAAAAAGTAAAACACTGAATCAACTTAAAAAATTCCCTTCAATAGGTCACACATAAAAAAAAATTAGTTGAGTGAACCAAATTAAATTGCGTTAAAGATAGTGTAATTTAATTTGTTCACTCAACTGATTTTTTTTTTATGTGTGACCTATTGAAGGAAATTTTTTAAGTTGATTCAATGTTTTACTTTTTACAGTGTATATAAATATATTTTATATTACTGGTGACACAGGTACTGCACCATCTTTGTAATATAAAGTTGTAATATTGACCTGTAAATAATATGCAGTTCACATACTACAGTAAAGGAAACTCACATATTATTTTAGTTTAATAACTATCAGGACAGTATGAATTTTCAGTCTTCACAGTGTTTGTTTTGTCCATTCAGGTGTTTTAGTTCTCGTCCACATTCATACATAGTAGTTCAAAGTAAAGTACCGTAACACTATAAAAATGTTTGGAGCTGCTTTAGAAACATGGATGTGACTCTTATCCATTCATTCAATTTTTTGAGTTCAAACACTACTGAAAACAGAATTGTGAATATTATATTCCATTATTGCACTTAGATCCTCCTAAAATCTCATGAATCTCACACACTGAACCTTTTTTTGTGTTTTGTATTTTTTATGTTATATTCAATCTCTGGAAGTGTCTTTTATTTGAACCTCTGCTGTTCTATTTTAGTCATGAAACAAATCACACCCTCTATTTTATTGGAAATGACCAGTAGAGGGCAATATATGACTAGAGTCAGAGCTTTAGCAGTACTATCTTTACAAGATTTTTTTTTTTTTTTAATATTAAGATATGTGGGGTTTTGTTTGTTTGTTTGTTTGTTTGTTTGTTTGTTTGTTTGTTTGTTTGTTTGTTTGTTTGTTTTAAATAAAGCATACTTTTACCATGCACTATTGAATTTACATGATGCAGTAATCTTTCAAAGACAAGTGGATTGTAAAATGATGACATTTACAATAAACTAAGAACATTACTTTGCCGTGTTTTCAGTGTTTTTACCCTTTGCATCAGTTTTTGATTTTTATTTATCAGGAGATGTTAAATTGTGTAACCTTTGCTACAAACAGCAAAACCTTTTACCTCGTCTGTGCTTTAACCTGTTACAGTTCCATATTTAGCCCTTGTTCTGCACAAATAAGTCTTGCGGACACATTTTCATTCTTTTTAGAGGGGAACTGTTAGGTGTTTTGCATTCACTTTCCAACTGGCGTTTTGTTTTTGAATGGCCCCTCTTCCTTCCTTCACTGTACTGTCATAACAGTGGAACAAAGACCACAGTTGCATGTCCCCAGGCTGCCTGAAATCAGACTGGAAACCTACAGCTGCCTCTTATATGAAGCCAAGAAATACTGGCTCTCAGGCTTGTTCTCTATCTGTGTCTCTCCCTGGAAAAATTGAGTTTCCACACAAGGGTCATCATTTCCTCATAAATGCCTAAACAACTGTTTGCCTTACTAAACTGAAGCCTTCTATCAGGGCTCAGAGGACTCGTGTTCGTAGCTGTCAAACCTCTTTAATGTGAAATACAAGACACAAATAATAATTAAACAATGGATTGATATGAGGACATTTTGAAATCTTTCAAATACAAAGGGCTGTTTACTGTTTATTCTGTTATTACAAAGCAGGATAAGAACAAAGCAGGGTTGTCTTAAATGTGGATGCAGGGCTGCTGGCCTTCATGGGCTGTCTGTCCTGCCTTTTGGAGCTTCATTCCAGATGTTTGGATGTGGATCTACCTCAGTTCTTGGCTTCCTCTCTACTAGTGTACATGTCTTTGTCTTTTCAATCACCTTTTGTTTGTTCTTCTCTCTTTTCTGTATGAATGTTGTACATGCACACATATTCACAGCTGTTACTTTGGATTAGATTAGATTAGATTAGATTAGATTAGATTAGATTAGATTAGATTAGATTAGATTAGATTAGATTAGAT
>JAQQZY010000020.1:2087274-2103243 GCA_030068375.1 Ostorhinchus rueppellii | reverse complement strand
TTTCCTGGTGACCCAGCCAATGTCCGAATCTGTGAGAACTGACCACAGGTTGGTGACGCGTAGTACCTGCATCCTCAAGTCGCCAACGAAGTGAATTCGGCTTCAGTAAGTGTGTGCTTCCACACACTTACTTAGGTCTGGGGGCTGTGGGGAGACACTGAATTTGGCCTGGGGGTGGAGTATTCCTTTATACCTTTGTTGTTGAGTAAAGGGATATTGTAAAGCTCAAGTTAATTTAAAAATGCTAATCATTAGCATCTATATGGACTTTCCCATTCAAGTTAGCCTCGAGCTAGCGATTTAGTTTATATTCATTTTGTGTGTCATGACATGTAAATGTGCTGAGGCAATGAACGTAACTCAGACATATTCTGTATATATGTTTTGCAGTTTCACAGTGCGCCTCAAGTAAAGCTTCGGAGAGATGTTTGAAGTCTGTTCTTTGGAAACCTGTTTTCTATCTGCCCAGCTAATCTTTGAATGGGCTTTATGCACAGCTCCACTACTGTCTGAACTTCAGCCAGCTCCTTTGTTTCCTGTCTTTCATTATTGGATGAACTGAATAATCCAGGTGTGCCTGACCATTTACTGAGGTTAGACACACCTGGATTAATCAGTTCATCCAGTAATGAAAGGCCAGGAAGCAAAGGAGCTGGCTGAAGTTCAGGAAGTAGTGGAGCTGTGCATAAAGCCCATTGAAATGAACATCTACATAATAAGTAAACTAAATACAAAATGCAGTGGATAATATTTTAACAAATGATGAGAAATCACGTAAGAAAGGTTAAATGTGGAGAGATTAATTTGGAAGTTGGCGAAAAGTAGTTCTGGGTCTTTAAGGGTTAATGTCTCTCTATAAATATCTGCCTCTACCATTAGTGAAAAGACGTCTCATACTATGATACAGAGTTTGACCAATAATAGCAAATATGTCTGGCTGACAGATTGGTGCATTTATTCTGGTTAACTTAATGTTGTGTAAAACACTCTGAATTTAGATGCACTGAATCCCAGCATGTGGCCTACATCTAAATGAAACATATCTTCCTGCAGCTTCATGCCAAGTTAAATGGGAAACCTTGGACAACCCTGACCTGGGGAAAGGAATTTCCTGACTCAAAGTAAGTTCTGTATAAATTATCCTTTGACTCAAGCTGATGTTTGATGTGTAAATGACTTGCAATCACTCTTTTAGGATAAATAGATAGCTAGGTCAAGGTGCCCTGTAACGTGTTCTCCTTGAAATTCAAGCTGAACAAAATTATAAGTGAACACAACTGTGTTTGTACTGCTTAGGATTTAGTTTTGTCTTAATACTAATGAGCTGCTACAAAATGTTGTTTTGAAGCTGTAGGATGCATTTATTTTATGAAACATTTATTAATACACTGAATATGGAAATAGTACATTATGTCGTGCCCCCCCATATTTTATCATGTCGGTAATCCATATTCATATTTTCCCCACTGGATTCAACCAGGTTTTTTCCTCGGGGATGTTTTCTAAGTGTGGAATGCAGAAAAAATACAACAGGAATCTGCAGGGAAGTATCAGATATGGGCCCTACAGCTTGACTGCATGTTGGGTGGAACCATTTACAAGTGAAAGGCATACAGCTGGATGTGGTTTACACAGAGTAATTGCCTCTGGTTTCTGGGGAATACAGGAATGTATCAGTACTATAATCAATAAAAGTGCACTGGCTGGATTGCAGCAGCTGCTATACCCATCTGGGGATGAGAGCAGGCAATTAAATAGTCTAATTAATGCTGCTTCTATTGTCTTACACGCTTTGGGGGTTGTGAAATACTAAGAGTGGGATAGAATTGTATTTCTGTTTATTTATTCAATTAGTTTTTAAAGCTGATTGCAGCAGATGACACTAATAGGTTTTAATGGCAGTTATGGTGGTATGTGAGTGTGAATAACTTGAAGTGGACTTTTCAAAACACTGCTCACGGTTCCTCCCAGTGCCAGTTTGGGTGGGATTTAGTGGCATCTAGCGGTGGAGCTGCAGATTGCACTATTCAAACACCCTCCCATGTCATCAACCAATGCCAAATGTGTGGCAGAAAAACAAGGAAAAAATGTGTGCTTGAACTTTGTTTAGTTTGGTCCACCACAGTATAACATGATGTACTTCCTCCCATCCATATACCTCTGTAGATATAAAAGGTTTACTGTAAGGTAATAGAAAGGCAACATGACTAATCTTCAGGTGATTGAACTATAATAAAAAAACAATACATTCTGATTCTGCCCTTTCCCCTTTAAATAGACCCTGTAAATCTCTCATACTGAATCTCCAGTGAGCTGAAATTGGCTTCTATGGTGCAGAGATGAACAACAAAGACACAGATAAATCTTTCAGGTACAACTATATAATGTCAAAATATTGATTATAAAAGTTAGCCGAACCCTTTATTTATCCAGGAAAATCCTATTGAGATACAAGATCTCCTCTTAGGGTTTCTTTCTCAGTACTATTTAAATATAAATATGTAATATAATGAATTTAATTCATTCATATGTTGAATTATGAATAGCATAGCATTTTACATTTGATCATCTTTAAAACGATTGTTTTAACCCAAAAGATAAAGCAGAAAAGCTCTAAAAACATACAAAATTTAAACTTCAGTAATGTTAGTGTTTCTTCTGATTGCATGTTTTATTTCCAGCTCTGAAAATTATTCTTGTCTGACATCAGTGCAGCCAAATGTTATATTATTGAAGTTGTAATGAAAAGAATTTATTTAGATTTTATCAGTAACTAATCCTTGGAATTGACATATTTCACTTGGTAACACTATTGATTCTGAATCTCGAACTGAAACAGATCATTTACTTAAAGCCGTAGGAATGGAAATAAGAGAAAATACGACCAGAACATCCCTTCCTTTTGTGATGCACGTACACATTTTCATCCTTTGATGTGTTATTAAATGCCGTTTGATCACATGTGAATTTATGCCAAGATCTACAGTTTACATGCCTGTAACTGCTAACCCTAACCGCGTGGTATTTGATGCAGCGTGAACATACACTCAGAAAGCTTATAATGCATACAGATCCAGTCATCATTATTCCATGCACAATACTTGCACAATACAGACTTCATCCCTTTGCATCTTGCACATTATTGTATTGTATTTTTTCCTATATTTCTATTGCACATTATCACTTTTCTACACTTTATTGCACTAGATCTTGTTTTGTCTGTGACTTGTATGTAATGTTGATAGGTGTCTCAAATATATTGTCTGTCTGTCTAAAGTATACTGTCTGTCTGTCTGGTGTGTGTCTATAGTACTTCCCTGACCACTGAATGTATCCTGTCCAGTTACTGTATGTCTAGAGAGCTAACATCTGCCGGAGACAAATTCCTTGTATATGCAAGTATACTTGGCCAAATAAACCTGATTCTGAGATAACACAACAATTAACAATGGCACACATGGTGTGTATATTTATGCAATTCATGATGTCACATCACTGAACTCTGTAGAATGTGGCACATTGAAAACTGGCCACAAAATTCCCGTTTTTTTGGATTTGAAATGTTTATTACCACTTTTAACATAATCCAAACAATAACTTTTGCCCTATCATTTTGTTCATGATATGTTTGGGGTTTTTTTAATCACATTTGATAGATTGGGTGTTTTTGACAACTTTTTCCTCAACTTTAGATACAATACTCAATTTTGCCAGTAACATTTTGAAAATATAGAACATTTGAAGTATTTTTTATTTATTTTATTTTTTTTAAAACATAAAACTTTCCACAGCCTTGTTATTTTGTTTGGCCCAGCAATTACATTTTTTCCCCAATATTTATACATTTTCAATAATTAAATGTTCTCCTTCACACAACTTTTTGAAAATTACCAAAGATTTTCCTACAAAATGTGTGTTGGATGATTTAACACTAGTGACCATTTTGAAAATGGCATAAAAGTGGGATGATAATCCACCAGGGGACAGAAGACATGGATCAGTTCATATAGAACATTTTTGAAAGTAAAGCGTTGATCTTGTTGATAAGGTAACACTTTCACAACCTGGTGTAACAAATTTGATATGAATGGTTTTAAAGCGTTAATATGAATAGAAATTACTTGATATTGTTTCATGCTGCTATGGGATAGAGTAAAACATTTCCAAGCTTCTTTTTGAGACATGTATTATACTAGTACAGTAATGTCCAGGGAAATACGAACATTGATTCCATTATTACAGCTATAAATAAATAAAAAATTCAAACCCTACAGCTTTAAATACAGCATTTAAGCGAAGTAATTCAATTAAAGTATGTGATATGTTTCACTACTTCAGTGAAATTATTTCAAAGTGTTTTAATTCGCATCCTTTACCTGTCAAAGTGCTGATGGAATCCACAGCTCCATTGTAGGCGGTGAAGTTTTGTGGCTGCATGTTGACCCAGAACACCTGAATGTAGCCAGCAACCTGGTAATACCCACATCTTCCTGTAGCCCCCCAAATACAGAGGAAAATCAGAGCCACAGAAGAAAAACATTCCTTACAGTCTGATAAGAGCCTTTTGAAAGTCCTTCCAATATATGACACACTCTTTTTCCAGATGAAAGAATCGCGATTCTCTGGGTTGTTAGTGTCCTCGCCAGTTTTTCCCTGGTGAGCAGAATGTGTTTCTTTAATAAATAAACTTGCCTCGGGCATAGGCAGAATAAAAGAGGTCATCAGTGCTACAGAGACTGAGATTAGAGTCACAATTGCTAAACAATACAGTGACACATCAGTTAAAGATACCAGCAGCTGAGCCAGTAGGGCACCCAGAGCAAAACCCACAAGTATGGACCCCCTGACATAACTGGTCACTCTCTGATAATGGCAGGGCTGGACAATCCCATAAATGTAAGAGAAATAGGCCACATCTGCTGCCATGGCGATGCTGTAGATGAAGAAGGCCAGCTGAGCTGAACGGACCCCAGAGCCCACAATAACCAGCAGAAATGCCGTGACATAGCTGAGCCCCTGGAGGACGATAACAGGCTTGTATCTCAGGAGGTCCGTCACCAGCAGGACTGGAATCAGGAGAACCAGCGTGGAGTACGTCCACACGGGATACACCTGTCTATTCACCTGGATACAGAGGAAAACATGTAAGAAAGCACATTATTTTTAGAGCACAATTCCTGCTGATACTCTTTAAAAGTGCTGATTGCAGTTGCACACCAGATGGTACTCAGTCTTTATTCATTGTCAATGAAAAGTGACCTCTGCATGTGCATGATGGAGTAACAAACAGCACGAATGAGGCTTATAATATGACAAGTTGATAAATTTGATGCAAATAAACACAACAGCTGCAGATTGAAAGCCCCTTTTTGGCTTTCCCTGTATTCTTTTGTTGCTAACTTGTTCGTTACGTGTGCTAGTGCATCAATGAGTTAAACAACCCCCAGAAGTGTGTTTTTCTAGCAGCGCCTCAGTTACTATTATGAAATGATAAAGAAAACACACTAATTCTTGTGTCCAATAGGATGGCTGCTGGATCAATAACCAGACTAGAGACAAAAATGTATATGGATCCAAAAACCATTATAGGATTTTATTTGTTTTATGGCATTTCAGGCCCAAAGCCCTTCATCAAACTGACGATAAATGCACTTATGTGTCACTTAAATACTTATGGAGCTTCATGCAATATACATCTTAACGCATTACCAATGATCCAACACATTAAAGATAAATATGAAGCAACTACTAATGTGATGATGTATGCTTCACCCCTACTGCGATTCAACACAGTACGTGATGCAAAAGAATATGATGCTTTACAATTTGGTACAGATATCTTCATTTGACGTCTTTGCAGACAGAAAATCATAAATTAACCAAAAAAGTACAATTTTTTACTTTCACAGATTGATTTCTCCAGTACCACAATCCAGTAAGCGTCTCATTTATACCGTTTCTTTGAAACTCAGCCTTTGAGAAACTGATCTTTTCACAAGTCTTTTGTTGTGCAAAAATGTCTCTTACAGAAGATAAAACAAAATCAAACCAAGACTTTACCTTAAACCCTTTTTTTTTCTTTTTCTGTTCTGTCTCCAGTTTTACTTTCATAACACTCCTCAACCTCTGTAGCCTGAAGCTAAAACTGACAACAGTGGAGAAAAGACACACTTGAGAAAATAATTTAGAGGAAGAAGAAATGGATCTGTTTGCAATATAATCAATATAAAATGATGGTAGGAAACTATTGATCACATTTCTCAATAATGAAGGCATAGGACCCACCAGTATAATTACATACATATAAATAAATGAGAGTTTACTGATGTAGAGACATTTATAAACAATTCATCTTGATTCTCTAAGTTGTGTTTGTTTGTAACGCAACCAACACTGCGATGTGCCCCCCTCCCCCCCCGAACATCACTTTCAAGTCAGGGTTCTCCCCAGATAATAGAACAATGGTGCTATTTTCCCCTGATAATTTTGCTAAAATCTACCGAAATATGTCGGGTTTGCAGGCACACGCTCTATTTTCCAGCACCGTGATGTTTTTCCTTTGAAATCTTGCAGAGTTTTGTCTATCGCAGCGTTTTAGCGTGAGACTTTCTTCCCCATTGGTTGGATATGATGTAATGCATTAAATCAAGCGCTCTTATTCGTCGGGATCTAACTGCACGTAAACTCACTTTCTGTTTACATCCATACTTACTCGTCCATACATACTCATTTTCAAATTTAGTGCAGTTTTTTTTTTTCTATTTTCCCCCCATCATTTTGCTAAAATAAACCAAAGTCTGTCATGTTTGCAGGTACGCTGGGTGGCCACCCCACATCTAGCACGACAACTTGGACAGCCTATCTTCAAAACCTCTGCCATGTCTTCTTCGTACCTCACCAGAGCTATGTATCAGGTAGTGACAGCAACACTGCCCCCACGGTTTCCGATGGTACTGCTCCATTTGTATCCGTGAGCTTTACGGAAATGTGCAGAAATCGGACGAAATTAACACGAGCATGGACAGAGGGGCTACGTCCGTATCTGGATCTGTGTTTAATGTTGAGCATAATGGGCCTTTATTGGTCGGGATCTGACTGTCATTTTTTTTGTGGGGAAATTTCATAAACGGCTGCGATCAACGGTCCGTTCGTTCTGAGGAGAACCCTGCAAGTATGTTTTTGTGATCTGAAAAAGTAATTGGATGTTTGTGTTGTGTTTGTCACAAAGTCTTAAAAAGCCACTGAGGACACTTGAGTTAAAAAGGTTATTTGCATCATACATGGCAGAGCATCAAATGAGTACACCTTGAGTGTACCTGCTGTAATTTGTATGAACAAAGTAGCTCCTCGTCCACTCTTTTGCACCACAAAGTGTTTGCCATTGGCGAGTGTGAAGGACCTCATTTAGTTGCTGCTTATTACAACAAGTGATGCATGATACGTTCCCTTCCGTCTACAACAAATTAATTTATGTAAATGCCACAACTCTGCTAAACTACTGTATGTGCTCACACTAGTATGGTGTGTGGTATGTGCTTCATACGGGCAGAAAATAACATGTTGCTGAATAATTTACAGCGTGGATCTTTCTTCCGGATGAAACATTAAATAATTGACACTGCATGTGATTGCTTTACTTCTCAGAGGGCGTCTAACTTCCTCAGGTATTTTTGGCTTTTATGATAGGGATAGGTATTTCAGTGTAATTTTGTATTAAGCTTCAGAAACCAAGAGAAAACGATAAACTTTGGCGAACTCTTAAACTTCCATCAGGTGAAATATTATCCAAACTTTCTAAATGTTGTTTAGACAGAGAATGAGTGTGACATTTAGATCAGCTCACGTAATGGGGAAATCACTGACAATATTTATTGCATTTATATTCCTCCAAGGCAGTGGTTCTCAAATCCAGTCCTCGTGGCCCAGCGTCCTGCATGTTTTAGATATTTCCCTCTTCCATCACACCTGGAAGCCATTACATCGTTATCAGACTTCTGCAGCGTATGACGATGAGCTGATCATTAATTGATTCAGGTGTGCTGGAAGAGGGAAATGTCTAAAACATGCAGGACGCTGGGCCACGAGGACCGGATTTGAGCACCACTGCTCTAAGGCTTCTGGTCATTTTTTATGATGCAGTGGAATAAAACCCTCAGGCACTTAGAGGCTCCTGACAGTCACTTGTTTTGGTGTTTTGTTAGTTTGGTTTGCTGGAAGTACTCTGCTGGAGCATGACAAAACACTTCCATTGTGTTGTGGCACTAGTGACATCATTTTATTGTTCTCCTTCCTTCTACTATCTGTGTATTACTGTTTTGAAATTTGCTGTCGCTAAATGGAGCTCCATTTGTACTCTGAAAATGACAGTCACCTGTCTTTTTTTATGAACTGCTTTTGATATTTTCTTTTTGTGATTTTTTTTTTAAAGTAAAATGTTAAAGGTTTACTATTTTTATTTAGTATCTGCATTTTACGCATCTTAATAGATACACACTGCAATTAGCATTAGCACATACCACTATAGTCAGTGGCACTGACAGGGGAATTAACCTACATTCTACTTTTTTTTTTTTTTTTACCACAAGGTACACGTTATATGAAAATAACTTTTCTCCCAGCGCTGTTTTGTAAATGCACTGTTGCCACCAAAGAGCTGGACAAACATACATCCTGGATAACCTCTACCCCTACTCTTGGTCTTGATTCACGAGACTATTATTTTTCAGTTTTTGACCCTGAGGTGAAAAACACAAACAATGAAAACTAAAAACATCCATACCTGAGTACACTATATACTAATAATAATTCTCAGGGGTTCTCACTACCATTTGAACTGTTAGATGCCATTAGAACTATACTGCTGCCCATAAAGTTGGAACAAGTTTTGGTGTTAGCCACACCCTCTTTTTATTTCTATGCATACACATCAGTAATCACTTTTGACCAGGTCCAATAATGAGATACTGAGTCCCAGTTAGACTTTATGCATTAAGAATAAATCACATTGTAATAATTTCCTGAGAACAGGAAAAACCTTTTATTCCAGCTTTATGGGCAACAGTGTATTTGTCTCAATATAGTGCATATGTACTCAAGTAATTGTAAAATGAACAGTAGCAAGACTATTCTAAAGGTGATTTACATTAAATATTCCTTCACTGAGATAATGAACATGTCCTTCTCATTCAAATAATTAGCAAAAGGTATGAATAAATCAAAGCATATGCTATGATAACAGTATTATACTACAGTAGATGATATCTGCAGTTCTCCCTATACAATAAATTAAATGTGTATTAATTAGTCTTCATGAAATTAGAATGGATTAAATGAAAAGTACACTCTATTTTCAAGTATCCATAATACACCCTGGATCAATATCCCTTGAAGAGACACATGCATTATTATGTTATTGTTATTCATACAGTATATTTATATTCACATAAACACGTTTCCATTTATTTACATTATTCATAATATGCATATTAAAACAACAGGCAGAGAAAATCTAATAACCCAAGGTTGCCATCGTACAATAGTCACATATCTCATTTCATAGCTCAGTGGCTCACCTGCTCCGTGGTGAGATTCTTGTAAGCCGTGAGAAACTCCGTAAAGAAGGGCTCTATGGGCCTCATCATGGAGCAGAAACCGTAGATGCAGAGCAGCACAGTGGGGCCCACCCAACCACTATGGCAGGACATATAATGGTCTGCCCAGCAAGGCCTGTTGCCACACTCCCCGCTCCAACAAAAACCCATCGTTCCTCCTTGGCTCCCCTGGGACGTCTCAGCGTGTCCAACGAGAGCGCAGTCTAATTTAGGCAGTTTAATCTGTGAGATATGGAAGACCCAGATAAGGCCAAGGTGAGACTGACTGTGAACACCAAGTCACCTGCTTTGCCATTGTTGTTTCTCTCCTCTGAAGTTTTCCTGGCTACAGCGAGACGGGGGGAAAGCGTGAGTGAAGATACATTAAGATGAAATATGAGGTAGTGTGCCCCTGGGGCTCCAGCAGGTTATAATAAATACTGTCTCCTCCTCTGTCTTTATACAAAAACACCCTCATTCCTGCAGATATTGAGGAAGGGGTGGAAGTCAAGCAGCAGAATATGTATGAGTGTGTGTGTCTGTGTGTGGGGCAGCATGGCGGTGTGTACAACGGAGTGCATCTGTGTTGTGTGTCTGTTTATCTGTTGCAACCATTAGTCACCGGAGTCTAAAATAATGATGTGAATAACACTTTAAGTCTCTTCAAATGAAGGGATGGTGGACGGATAATGTTAACTTTGATAAAATTACTTATGAATCCTCTTTAGGGTTCTTAAAAAAAAGTAATTTAAGGTTACCAAAATTTCAATTTCTATCTGATCTAATCTGGACGTTCAGCTTTCTGTCTTTGTGATGCTCATAAATAACAGCTTCATAACTTTAAAGTCATTTTTGGAGTTTGCTGAGTGGCTTGGCAATGATTTCTAATACTTAGGGAAAGAAATAAGCAAGGCAATCATTCCCAAGATGAGTATTACTGTAGTCTGTAATTTAAAATATCCAGCGGCGAATTATGACTCACCAGCGGGGTGTCAACAGAAAGCTGTGCTTCAGCTCAAACTGTCAGACTGACTTAACTCTCAGCATCAAGGTCACCAGCAACAGAAAATATCCATATATATTAATATTCATATATTTGGCACTTCTAGTTAAATGTTGTTCCACTTCTAGCGTATGATGTTTCATGGCTGTGGCTGAAGGATAAAGATATAGAATCATTTTGACCTTTACTTCCATGTTCTCGTTATTTTTGTGGAGAGTAAAGCTGCATTTGAGTCAAAATGACAGATGGTTGTTACTGACCCACACAGTAAAAGCATTCCTATGTGCAACTGTGTCCAAAATACCAATATATTTTGATCATATTTAGGTTATTGTGATTAAATGAAACAGACAAAATGACAAATACTAGTATCCTTATTACTGATTTCAGTGTGCAGTTGACCATACTATTTAGTCTGACATTACTATAACCGTTAGTCTAACAAACTAGTTTTATAATGGCTTTTGAAAATGACCACTTTGGTGAACAGCAGACTTAGCACTATTAAATACCAAGGCTGTACTCTCCAAAGGTGTGAAAATACTGTTTCAACCTGGCTGAAGCCACGCAAACGAAGATAAAATGTATAGTTGCAGTTAGGGGAGTTTCACAAAACTGGGATAAAGGCTTATGCAAGTGTCAAAACCCAGGATAAGATGCTCAGATAGAAGTAGAACTGACACAGAATAACAATGGGATCAAACAGCTTTAGTGGTCTTTTAGCATCTTACAAAACAACTGAGCTGTAAAAACAAATGTTACTGTTGCACATTTCTGCACAGGGACTAGATTTAGCATCCTAGCGTAAGGTATAAAAGCACTTTGAGTACAGAAAGTTTGTGGTTCGGTTCACTGTGAGTCATTTTTGCGAGACTCTTTCTATAATAAATCAACCCTTGTCAATGTCTAAACCTGACCATACATTAGAGTTAATGCTGTTGCTTCTCAGATACATGGTTTCTGTTATAGGCGCACCATGTTCGCTCAGTGCACTGTGATCAGTAAAAATACAAGAGAACAACAAGAAATGTTGACGTTCGCTGTATTTTTGGTTCACAGATGTAGAAATTATATGTCTCCATGGGTAGCAGAAATGAAATTTACAACGGCTATATTTTATTCTGACAATTGGGCTGCGAAAAGGTTTCCCAAAAGAATGAACTGTCATTCCAACATGACATTTCCTAAGAACTAACCAGAAAAATATGCTGAAGTGGTGGTGAGAAACCCACAACTGGCAGAGGAAGAACCCTGGGATGGAACAGAATATGCTTTCATATGGCTGGGGACAGGTGAAAGAGTGACTTCTTAGGACTGGGATGGTTTCAAATGGGTGGGGGCAAGTGGAGTGGGTGGGCTTTTATGAATAGGACAGTGCGATTGTCCCACTGGTTGGAAGCCAAGCCTGACTCGTATGCTTTAGCCACAGTATTAAGGATAATCCCCCCCCCCCCTGATTTTGTATTTATTTATTTTTCACCCCCTTGATCTTCATTTGTGACCCTGAAGTCAACCTTAACTCATTAAGACCCAGTGTTGCTTTTATCTCAGTTTCCAAATAATTTTTTTGTTCGTGATTTATCATCATTTATTAGAAGATTGTCCTCTGTATTTTCCTTTATTCCATTTACTGATCATACTGATGTTCATAAAAGCTCAGATTAAAGTTGAGGGTTATTATATCAAAAACAGAGGAAACTGAAGAAAAAACGATCTTTTCAGTAAAATCTATCATCAACTGAACATAAACCAAGTGTGTCCATCCACTGCCATTGATCCGACTCCATGGTTTTTACTGATGAATCAATGTTGTACAACACAGGTGTCAAACGTGTGGCCCGGGGCCCAAATCTGGCCCACCAAAAAGTCCAGTCTGGCCCTTAGGATGAATTTGTTAAATGCAAAAATAAATATTAACAATCATTTTAGTTCAGGTTCCAGATTCAGACCAGTTCAATGCCAAGTGGGTCAGATCAGTAAAATACTCTCATGAAAACCTATAAATACTCACAATTCCACATTTTTCTCTTTGTAAATGTAAATATTTTCACATATAACAAGGTATAATTTCACAAAAAATATAAATAGTTTGAACAAATATAAAGAACCTGAAATGTCTTCAGAAAAGTAAGTGCAATTTAACAATATTCTTCCTGTTACTAAATGTTTTTCAGACCCACTGTGTCTGTAAGTTATAATGAACATGCGCAAATGAAAAACTGAAGCAAAATATTGTTAAAATTACACTTATTTTTTCAGTTTGTTCATGTTATTCACATTGTTTTAAAGGATAGTTTGTAGCTGGAAACATCTTCATTGTTTAATTGTATTTTTTTTCCTGCTCTAAAACATGGAGATAAGTTTGGAGTTGACATTTTTTAAAAAATATATTATGTTATTATTTCACTTGCTTGGCCCATGTCAGATCAAATTTAGTTGAGTGAGGCCCCTGAACTAGTTTAACACCCCTGTTGTAGAAGATGACGGTGTTTCCACATTCACTACAGACCCACTGAATGTCCAAATGGGTCATATCTGATGACCATGAAAAGATGCAAACTGTATTTTGCACTAATTGTTTACATGTATTGATAGAATTAGTGGATCAACAGGTATTAAACATTTTAGATCAGTAGATGCTTTTGGTTGGTGCTGGATGTTTGGGTCTTTATGAGTTAATGTGTTACAGAAGGTGTCCTTGCTCACTAAAATGCACATCAAGCAGCAGAAGCATCAAGCTACACAGGTGCATCCTGGGTCATGGCTGCACAGAGGTCTTTTTGCCAATCAGACCCCTGACTTGTTAAAGAACCACGGCCCACGTCTGAATTATAAAAACCAAAGGCAGGAGCAGGACTTTAAAGATTTAAGTTTTCCTCAGTCTGAAGTTGTATTAATTATTGAAACCTATTGACAAAAGAAGTTTATTATAAGTTTCCATGGACACTCACCTGACAGATCATAATGTGCAGCAGTACTTTGTAAGAAAGTAACAAAGACAATGTAACTGATTTTGTGACGCGCCTGTTGCCTTGGTTTCGCTCTTAAGCCGATCATCACCTGAAACTGAGGTGAAGACCGTGGAGTATTCAGAAGACTCTCTGGAGGTATTAGACAGGAAAACAATTGTTGGAACAAGCTCTTGAAAGCACTCAATATAGGAGGTTGAAGAATCTATTTCAGATTGTACAAACTTGTATAGTCTTAGTGATCACCCCAACTTTATTGACAATATAGCAAAGCCTGAGCGGCATATTCATAAAGGAGATAAAAGCTGGTCGTTTAGGCCAAATATGTCCATGAACACTGAGCTGCGGACAGATCCAGATTTTGTGCAGATCCAGATGTCCAACAGAGTACATGTCAAAGGGTGCAGAAAGCAACACACCATGACCTGCTGCCTGACCCCAGATCTAGGAGATGGATAAAACCAGCAATTCACAAACACTGAGGAGCTACAGCTGGAGAAAAGCATACCAAGAAAAATAACTACAAACAATTTCAGATGCTTAGAGAAAGTATTGATTCAGGCAGACTTTAAAAGGTGGACAATGTGGACCTTCGGATAATATGGGTCACAGCAAATGCAGACGTTTTAGTTCGTCGTGAATTTGAGCAACAACACAACTTATGGCGTGAACTACTCAGAAGTATTCAGGTTGTTGAAAGACATTTAGAGATGTGTGATACCCAGGGAGTGTAAAGTTCTGTATTTTGGAAGTTTGAATAACTATGTTTCAGGAAAAGATAGATATTTTACCAAAATATCACTGGTCACATATAAAAAAAAACCAAAACCCAAAAACTGGGAACAGGTGCAAAGGTGAACCACCCACTTATGGTACAACTCAGTGGCTAGAGATGGAGACCATGGAGAAAATAACCCATCGGCTTAGAATGAGAGAAAGTGTCTTTGTGACTATGGGAGAAATGGACTTGGTATGACATTGTGAACAATGCTTAAGGACTGACAGACTCAGATATCGGGATCCATGATTGTTATTACCCCCACCAAGGAGGTTATGTTTTTACCAAGGTTTGTTTGTTTGTTTGTTTGTTTGTTTGTTTGTTTGTTTGTTTGTTTGTTAGCAACATAACGCAAAAAGGTTATGGACGGATTTTGATGAAATTTTCAGGATATGTCCGCTCTTGGTCAAGGAAGAGGTGATTAAATTTTGGAGGCAATCCAGATCACTGTCTAGATCCAGGAATTTTTCAAAGGATTCTTTATCTTTGCGAGATAGGGGATGGTGGCACAGAGTTACATATAAGGTCATTCAGCACTATCTAGTGGAGGAAAGTACAAACACTACCTTCAAACCAGAGCGGACATATCCTGAAAATTTCATCAGAATCAGTCCATAACTTTTTGAGTTATGTTGCAAACGAACAAACAAATAAACCCTGGCAAAAACATAACGTCCTTTTATGGAGGTAAAAAAAAAAAGTACAAACACTACCTTGGCGGAGGTCTGCACTTTCCGAGTGCTTTTGTAGTTTTTTATGTTTTTGTTTCCTAACTTAACACATTTGTTTTACTTCTCTAACTCCTATAGAAAATGTAATTTGAGTATGTATCTCTTTGCCAAACTAGGAAATACCTCAATGAAAATGTAAGTGTAAAAAAAAAAAAAAAAAAAAAAAAAGATTCAGGTTGTTGATGTGCATTCTTTATATCATATATTTCATCAAAACACCAGTACATGTGTCTTTGTGGATTGCAGATAATACACTGACTTGCCTACATTAGACGTTTCATGTTCTTCACAGAACATAATTATTAGTATTCAGGATTCAATGGCATCATTTTACAACCCCTTTGCTTTCATCTTTTATTTTTAAAATTTTCCATTTTGGAACATACATTACTGTGTAAAAGTCTGAGGCTAACATTAAGCAGGGTACACACATGAAAATCATCAGGCTGTTTTTGTCCCGATTTCCCCCTTCCCGACCAAGGACTGCAAACACCAGATTATCTCAGGTTTTATAAGATTATGCTGTGGTCTGAGGTGTGTTAAGAGGGAATTTCCCCCAATAATCAGCTTTCAAGTGGGTCAGGGCCAACAGTCGTAAATATTAAACTTGTTCAATATTTTCTAGGTATAGTTATGATGGAGAGGTCAGTGGCCCGCATGCTTGCAGCAAGTCAAAAACCCCTCTGTATGTGGGATGGTGTTTACATTATGGTTAAAGAAAGAGTGCAACATAAATGTCTATGACTACCCCGATCACCTATCTGTTTATATCTGTAAATTATATTCATTTTCATCTATATACGTGTATTTGGTTTTTTATTTATTCATTCATTCATCTTCTATACCCGCTTTATCCTCACTAGGGTCATGGGGGTCGCATGGAGCCTATCCCAGCTAC
>JAQQZY010000020.1:2039158-2052292 GCA_030068375.1 Ostorhinchus rueppellii | reverse complement strand
GTCAACGGCAAGAGTTTGTCTGGTTCCTTTTCTTTTCTTTTCAACCACATGCTTCATGACAACATATTGTGTAACCCGGAAGTCCTCTACTGACCCGGAGCATCCGTCTGGCTTCATAATAAAAGTGAAATTTTGGGGGGCTTGGAACAGATTAGGGCATTTACATGGAAAACACGTCTACTACTTACGAAACTACTTCTGGAACAGATTAATTTTGTAAGTAGAGGTACCACTGTATTGGTTTTAGGCCATATTGTGCAGCCCTATGGGCGGGGCCACCAAAAAGATAAGCAGGTGATATCTGACTCCCAAGTCAAACAGATGTGACAGCCCAACTCTATATGAAACCCTGACAGTGTTTACATCATATCCCTGCTTCACATACTAACAAAAACTTTAAACTAATCATTAATCCTGGTCACGACAAACTCACAACTACATTATTGAAATAAAACAGATTAAACAAATGAATCCTATAATAAACCTTATCTACTAAGTAATAACACACTTTATCCTAAAACATCAATATCTGAATTGAAGTAATATTTCACAGACAACCCAGCACTGAGCATGCCGATGGCACGCTTCCTCATTATTTGCAACATCTGTGGCATGTTGACAAGTGACAAACGTGCACAGTTTGGTGTGCCCTTTTATTGTACTGTAAGGAGTGTGTGTGTGTGTGTGTGTGTGTGTGTGTGTGTGTGTGTGTGTGTGTGTGTGTGTACAGGTCATGCAGATTGACCCCCACTCTGTCATGCTCCATGACTCTTATGGGTGGAAAAACCCAACCTTTGAGTTTACTCACTGGGAGGGGCCAAGTAAAACTGGACCACGATATCTGAGCAAAACAAATCTATCAATTCACAAATAAGTCACAAATCTGCGTATATTTCATGAAAATCGATATTAACTCATCATTTTGTTTTTGTGCGTTTTATATTTTTGTTCAGTACACATTATCGTACAGCAGGGGTGTCAAACTCATTTTAGTTCAGGGGCCACATTCAGCCTAATATGGTATAAAGTGGGCCAGACTAGTCAACTAACATAAATAATAGGATAACTTTTTAGTGAAAAATTTAAATTCCGTAATTTAAATGTTTATATCTATAAATTATACTCAAACATAACAAACAAACAAACAAACAAATATGAACAACCTGAAAATTCTTACCCATTATTACATCTTAGTTTATCATTTATACATGTCAATGACAACTTAGAGATCATAGTAGATCTACAAATATACAAAACAGTAAATAACAGGCAGAATATTATTAAAATTCCACAAATGTCTCTTAAGAGATTTCAGGTTATTCACTTTTTTATTAAAGGCTACTCTGTAAATGTAAATATTTTTGTGTAATTTTGTGTAAAAACAAAGAGAAAAATGTACAGTTTTCCTTATTTATACTTTATTATGATATTATTTTACTGGTCTGATCCACTTTAGATTGAATTGACCTAAAATTATTTTAAAATCCTTGATTGTTCATATGTACAGTGTAATTTTTGCATTTCACAAAGTCATTCCAGGGGCCAGATTGAACCCTTTGGTGGGCCGGATTTGGCCCCCGGGCCTCATGTTTGACACCTGTGTCTTACAGTATGTCCTCAGCTTCAACAAACACAACATATTCCATATTCACACTGACAATGAAAACAATATGACTGCTGAAATAAATATTAAATGTTGCATATAACCTTAAAACTTAAAATTCATATGTCTATTAAGAGTCATATTTATAAATGTTTTTTAAGGTGTGAGAGAGAGGTGCATAGTTTCAACTCATCTGTGCAGGTGTTCCACAGATCTACTACAGGATGTTCACGGGAATTTAGACAAAATACACAACACTGATGGAGGAATCAGTGTTTTGTTATTGCAATATCAAAATGAGACTTACAAGGACTCAAACAGCATAAAGAGCTGGCTGGTCTCCAGCCTTTTATAACTTCCAGAGAAACCATAAAATGTGAAAGGCGTCACATATGACATTTCCAAAATAACCTCTATGCTGACTGAGTTTTTTTTTGCACAGTAAACAGCATCTTATGATTGACAAGTGAGGCTCTGTGCCAGAAATGTACTAAAGCCAGACAGTCCGGCTACAACTTGACTGACAGAGACAAAAGTGACAAATATCCTATTTTTCCTGCACAAGGATTTCATAATATTTGTTCTAAATGTTTTCTTTGGGAATATTTCAGTCCCTCTAAGATCATACTGACTGTCTCTAATTTTGAACATTTCTTGGATTGCTTTTGACTCGAGATTGTTTTTAACTTTGAACATTATTTCAAGAGTGTATAGGTTGACTAGATCATAACAATAGAAGATTTTTTGTTTGCAGATTTAGGACCACATATGAAAGTGGCCTGGGTCAGATTTGTGGGGGGGGGGTTGTATCTTCTGTTTGTGTTTTTACACACAATTTATCCTGTTATTGTGGATTTATCACTTTTAGTATATTTTATTTTCTGTATCCATACACTTTTATTATAAGTTTAAGTATATGTTTTATTTTTGCCTATGAGTCAGTACGACAGCGGCACTCATATGCACCTTGTTTATATATGTCCTTTGTGTTATATATATTTCTTCAATCTGTGGTATACAGTTGACCTATTTTTCACTGTATATTTTCAGGATAATTTTCTGAGACAGTTTTTATATACACTCCTTATTTTGCAGTTTAAGAATTTGCTGCTAAACAGAACAAAGCTTCTAAACTGATTTTCACTGACTGTAGAATTTATTCTACTCTACTCCACTCAGCTTGACCCTTCCCTTCCCTTCCCTTCCCTTCCCTTCCCTTCCCTTCCCTTCCCTTCCCTTCCCTTCCCTTCCCTTCCCTTCCCCTCCCCTTATGCAGCAGCTCTCGGCTACATTTTGGCATTTTTGTTTGCCATATTTTTAACAATGCAAATACCCGTGACCGCACAAAACCCATCAACATTCCCAAACACAATTCACATCCCAGATACTATCTGTTTGACCTGTTGCCCTCTGACAGGTCAATTAAAACATGAATAAACTGACTCAGTCAACAATTCATTTAACAGTTTAGAGTCTAGAGTTAATCATCACCTTATGTACAGATGAATATATAAAATGACTGAGCAATTTATATTTGTAGATAAATCTGATATATTATCTGCTTTTAAAGCTCTAACTAGCCATCTATTTTACATTATGCTATTACATTACATTATTATATTAACTGATTGTATGCATGCAATTTTGAAGATGTGAATGCTAGTCGTTGTGTGGATGAAAGTTTGAATGTATGCATGTGTTTTTTGTAGCAGCAGCTTTTTGAAGATCGCACTAAAGGTTGTATTAAAAGGCAATGGTACAATACAATGACAGTAAAGGTTTTCTATTCTGTTGTATTTACACCACTCAGCTATTCTATTGAGGTGCATGTCTTTGGACATTTAGACACTTAAGTGGGAGGAAGTGGCAACACCTGGAGAGAACCCACAGAAAAGCTCATATAAAATCCAGGACCTAATTGCTGTGAGGTGAAAGCACTGAAAACTGCACCACTGTGCTGACCACCATAGCATTTCGCATACAAAGGACTACTTCAGAATGTCTAATATTTAAAGATTTCCAAGGCCATGCTGAGACCAGGAGAACAAAGATTTCTTTGGAGTTTTTGAAATACCTTTTACCCAGACCCAATTGTGTACTTTTTTCAGCTATAATTTCATTTGAAGTACAGTTAAAAAAAAAAAAAAAAAAAGTGCAGGTAAGCGATGGAAAAACCTGTGGGTGGTTTTAAAAGGACAAAAAGAAATGTATGAATGTGTCAAAGTAAAAGATTTAAAAGTTGTCAAACCACTCATACATTTCAAACCTTTGGCATAAATGAGATTTTTTTCTTGACTGTTTAAAGAACCTTCAAAATAATTTACATTTTTCAAGCACATCCATTCTCAAAATTTAGTAGTTCCACTGAAATCATGGCATTTTATCAAAAGTCCAACTCTGTGTACCATAGCACCTAATTTCACAGAAAAAGCAGAGATCATTGCTGAGACAAATAATTTTCTTTCATCCCCTTTCACTTCTGTCACCGTTTCCACATATGTTTGTTGTTTTAAAAGATTCATTTGAGGGAAAAAAGTGAAGTCACTTAAAACCTCTATTTCTGTGGTGAATGGACTAAATCTGGTCTCAGACCGTTGTAGCTGTCAGTAGGGATGGGAATCAAGAACTGGTTCTTTTTGAGAACCGGTTCCCAGTAGCTCAACTCCTTGTGTGGCAAGGCTGAAGAGGAAGCCTGAAAGCCACTGGAATTAAACCACTAGACAACGCCACCTGGTGAGTCGCATCCCAGGAAATATATTATGGATTAGACCAATACAATTGACACAGGCAACACAGGTTCATTAACTGGAATAAGACAGAGATACTGTTCAAAACATATTTATTCATTATTTACTCAAGTAGTAACTGGAAGTTGTCTGTAAAAATGGGGAAGGTGAGATGATAAAAACAAGCAATAAAGCTGATACAACAAGATATAGAAAGAAGATTTTATTATAGTCATTTAATTATTCTTGCAATGTAATATTTTCCTTAAAAACAATTTCCAGTAAAAAAAAAAAAAGGCTCTAGTAAACAGGAAAGGGAAAAAAAGGTGGGTTGGGGCTAGCTGTGAGGAGGCAGTCTACTGTAAGCATGTGTTCCAACAATAAAACTCACCCACCACGTGTGTGCTCATGACAGTCACAGCAACTACGCTGGTTCAATATCGTGCCCTTGTGCTTTTTTACCATTACAAATCAGTGAAGGGAACCATGCTGTGGTGCCTAGCCTCCATCACAAGCTAGCAACCAGCTCCACTACAAAAGAAAGGGAAAAATGAATTAAAAAAGGTACAAGGGATCAATACCAGTTGGTTCAGTCTAAAACACCGCCCAGCTGCAAAGGCTGGCACGCCTATACAATATGTAGCCCTGTGTGGAAGCTAAATACCTAGGGGAAAAACAGCAGCTGGTGGTAACTAAAAGACAAACATATTGCATGTTAATAACCAAAGTATAACAGTAATAATGTCGACACTAACAGGTGCAACATGGAAATAAATGTGCTAAAGTAAAAGTTAAAGCTTATAACCAAGCTATAACATGGTAACAAGTGCATCAGGTATCATTGTACTCAACGGTTCAATTAAGCTCTACCATTAAAAGGTAGGTCGACCAAGCCTACTTGAGGGTTAATGTCCAAATCCCTCAGGGTGGGCAGACAGAGACCTCAGGAGATCGGACACCAGTACAGCAAGAACAGGAGACTAAAGTCATAAAAAGGATCATTGACAAACAAATTCAACTCGGGTAAAAAGTTCATAATACCTTTAGAAAACAAACAGCATCACCTACCTCAGAGTCACAGAGAGGGGACCATGTGGCATCAGGCAGACACAAAAGGAAGACATGAGGCCACAGGTGCTTCTAAATACCCTCAGCCTGATTAAGGGGCTGGACCAGGGAGGAGCTGACCTACTTCTGTGGGAGTACGTTCACAAGCCTAACAGGAGTCGTGCAGCCTGAACACCAAATGTTACTGCTCCACTTGGGATGGTTTGTCTGCCTGCTTAATGATTCTGCTCATCAGTTTATGTTTGTTTAGAATGTAGCTAACAGGGTGTCGAGGCAGAAATGCAATATGGTTATATTTCACACGAAAAGATGACACCAAGGCCACTTGTAACTAGGGATGTCCTGATCCCATCTAAAGATCGGTATCAGTCGCCGATCTGGCATTTTCTAGAAGATCGGATCAAATGTCCTCCCCCATTAGGTTTAGTTTCCGAATGTAGAGAAAAGGAAAAATAGCTGCACAACAGCAGGAAGCTTAGAGGAATTAGTAAAGTGCATAACTTTCACTTTCACTTTAAGGTCTGGTAGTGATCCACGAGTCTGGGTTTTCTCAACCCACGGGGTTTTTGTGGAATTATTTGACCCGACCCAACCCACCCTGCAAATAAACTGATATTCTTTTGACCTTCCCAAACCTGACCTGTGAGTACTTGCTGAACCATGCATCACTAACATACAGCACAGAATGCACCCCTACATAATACCTGGACCTGTCTATAGACACACTACAGCAGTGGTAAACATACGGCCCATGGACCAAAACCTGCCTGTCAAAGGTTCTAATTCGTCCCACAGTATGAATTTGAAAAGTGCAAAACTTTTACTAAGGTTATTAAGAGTGTCATAGTTGTTTTAGTTCAGGTTCCACATTCAGCCCAAATGTGATCTCAAATAAAATAATTGCATAATGACTTATAAACAGTGACTCCAAATTTAAATCAATATTTCATTGTAAAAAGTCGGTATCGGCAAAACTAACCCTAAAAAAAACTGAATGGGATCGGAAGCAAAAACTCCAGATCAGGACATCACTACTTGTAACACATGCAAAGTTTTTATGTCTTCAAAGGGGGACAATCCCTCCAATATGCTCAAACATTTGTTCACACAGCATGAAATTCATTTGCCGGAATGTCACGTATTTGATACACTTCTTAGCAACGCTTGTGAATCTAGCATCAACACCAGGGCGTCATCCGGGCCCAGTTCTGGAGGGGTGGGGGTGGGAGAGTGGGGGGCAACAAATGTCTTACCCCCTCGAATAAAACTTTCCGAAGGTAGGGAAAAGGAAAATGAGGTGCACAACAGCAGGAGAAATAGAGGAATTAGAAAAGCATCTTAAGTTTCACTTTCGCTTTGCATGGTGTGCATGGTGTGACCCCCACCCCCCACACCCATTCTTACCAATTCCCATCCTTATACATCAACACAAAAATGCTGCTGCCTTGATACATTTTACTCGATTCTTTAAGATGGACTTTAAGTCAAAACCACAGTTCATGTTGAAGCTGCAGAGACATCTTCACCATCTTCAAAAATAGCTAGCCCTCACCACTGACTGCTATAGTATGTTTTGAAGATAATCTTATCTACATTTCAGGAGCAGGACCACACCTCAAACACTCCCCTTGCCCAACCCCATGATCATTTCCTACTTCGCCAGAATCATCCTGATCGTTGTCACATCGAACAACATCAAACATCTATTTCTATCTGTCGTATATAAACACTAATTTCATCCATTTGAGTTGTGGTTGTGGTTCTTTCTGGTGAATTCCCAAAGAAGATTCCATTAGGCAGGAATGGAGGGGGTGGGACTTTGGTTCTATTGAAGATTTCTTACTTGTATTTATGGAAAAAAAAACCAAAAAACCATCGAACATTGCTCTACCTCTGCTTAAAAAAGAAAGACAGAGCAATAGAATGACCAGAAGAAAAGGGAAAACATGAAATGCAGACAGTCTCTGCAGGTAAATACATACTCAAACTGATAGTTGGACAAAAAGTGATGATTGGAAAGACTGTTTTTGTGTACGTTTTGGATTTTTTTTTCCCTTTTTTTTTTTTTTTTAACACTTTTTGCCTTTGCACCAACAGAGCATGTGCATATTTAGTAGAAAGAATGAAGAAGATCTGGGTTGTGAACTTCAACAACAACAAAAAATGTGTCTTAGCTGTGCTGGCCCATGACTCACCTCCAGAACAACTTCAATACTCCTTGATATTGGTTCAGACTCGACTGTAAAGACATAGCACCTTTCTTCCAAAAGATTTTCCTTCATTTAATATTTGGATGAAGCTTATGTGCTGTGACGTCAATCCAAAATGTACTACAAGAGTTCAATTGAGCTGAGATTTGGTGACTCTGAAGGCCACATCATTTTCAGACTCATCAGACCATTCAGTGAACCCTTGTGCCCCAAGGACGGGACCCTGGAACTTATGAGAAAACACTTTATGTTCTTAACTATCTCCTACTTTTATTATATTCTGTGGGCTTGAATGAGCGTGCCATGTCAGGTTTAACACACACATAAAATCTGTGTGTTTTGAGTGGTGACAGTGTGATGATGACAGCGATGTTTTTTACCCAACAGCCTTCACCACATTCAATAATGGAATGTGTTTTAAAGGGATCCGTGTAATAACAGAGTGCATGCTTGTTTGTGTGATGGGTTTCTCCTTGCTTTTTCATTTTGTTTGTTTTTTTGTTTTTTTTACCCATTTATTTGAACTGAAACCTATTTATTTTAGCTGCCTTTATTTGTATTTTTACCCTGCTCCGAAGAGAATGCAAGGAGTATTGTTTTTGTTTTGTTTGATTAACACTCCAGCAGCAAAACTATTGGTTGAATTTATACCAAATTGGGTTGATAGATGCCCAGTGACTCAGAAAAGATCTGATTACATTTTGGGAAAAGCAGGTCAAAATTAAAATTTGTTAGGAATTTTTTTAATCTTTTTTTTTTTCTTCCCCATTTACTTATAATGGGTGACATTTCAAACATCTGCAGCAGCAAAACTATTGGTTAAATTCGTACCAAATTTGGTTTATAGATTGCCAGTGACCCAGAATAGATGTGGTTGCATTTTGGGGAAAGTAGGTGAAAGTTCAAATCTTAATGAATTTTTAAATTCTTTTTTTTTTCTCTTTTACTCATAATGGACAACATTTCAAATGTCTATTAAAACATCAATTTTGTTTCAGTTTACTTCAGACTTTGCACATATATAGAAGCAACAGATATGCTTACATCAGCACACGCATAGACATGATGACGTCAGCTAGATTGATGCTAAAATAAGCTACAATACAAAAAGAGAGGGGCGGGATTTGTTTTGCTCAGCACCACTTATTATAGTATATTATATATGATGTACAGGTTGGATGATTTCATTGTACTTGTTACAATGACAATAAAGATATTCTATTCTTATTCTATTCTCCTCAAAACTAACAGGATCTGGAAGAATGCCACATACGTTTTCCATGCACAATTAATCATCAAATCTCTGTATCGTTCACCCTATTAACCTTATTGTCAGTCCTTTATAATCAGGTTTTTATCACATCTGTCTCTGCAAGAATATGAACACTTCAGAGAACATACACCTTTTTCGAGAATAACACTGAGGTAAGATGTGTGGGTGAGAGTCTCTCTTGAATAAAGCAGGAGTGAGAGAATAATACTTATTTCCGTGTAACAATAGACTTTAATTTAAAGTAAGACGTGCACATGAATAAGTAGACTGATTCATAATCACTGAAATTGAGTTGCCTTCAGAAGTTAATACTTTTGTTAATTTTTCGATTTAAGCCTTTAGAAGTCATCAAATGATTATGCGAAACATTCACACTGTCAAGCAAAAATTAAATTTCACTTTAGGTGAGATGTTCTCATAAATTAAGGTAATTTACACATATTAACAGTTTAATATTCAATTGTGTTGATAGCTGTTGTCCAAGTGCAGGAGAAAGAAAGTGTGAACTGAATGAATAAAATTACTAATACTAATGGTGTTAAATATGTTTATCTCCTTTTCTGTTTTATTAAGTGATGGATTTGATACGTGCAGTGTTTTCTTTGTCACATTATATCATGCTGGCAATGCTTTTAAGAGAGTTATTAGATTCAGGGTTATGTAAAATATTGCTCAGCTTGCTGGTAAACTATAATAATTTTACCCTTGAACATAGTGATTTATGTAAAACGTGTCACAGGTAGAGTTGTGTAAACTTCCAGACTTTAATTAGCCTGGTAAGTTTAGATCTGGATCAAGAAGATTAATGATTTAGAGCTCAATGCAGGACCTACATTTGGAGTGGCCACACAAGTGAGTTTTAGCTTTACCTGGCTGAAAAACTAAATAAATGTCTCACCTTAAACCTTGTTGATAAAGAAGCTGGTAACTCTAAGAGCATAGGTGGCAAATAGGGTGCTATCAATAAAAAAAAAAAAAAAAAAACTAAATCCAGGGTGAGGACAGGAAACTGGCTACAGTTAGATCCGGGGCCTGTTTCAGAAAGTAGGTTCAAAATCTAGCCCTGATCCTTCTGTTACCCAGTGCAGCAATGAATAAGCCAGGGAACACACTGTTTATATTTACTGTTGTTCCAATATTTTATAGATAGTCAAGCAGTTGCACTGGTATTTTGTGCAGAGTTACAGGGGTTCTATGCAGTATTGATGTTCCAAACTCTCAACAGCAGGTGAAGTATGAACGAAAACACATTTTTCACCACCAAAACCACCATCACTATGTATCCACAGACGATATCACTCACCAAATAAAGTATAACGTCTATTTTTGATGCAATAAAATAGAAAAGACTGGATCTTTGTCACTTGTCAATTTTCCATTGACCCTCAAATTGTGCAAATATAACTTGCACATACAAATTTGCCAAATGAGAATATGATTTTTTTTTTTGCCAAAACTCTTGTTTTTCAATGAAAAATTTTTGTGCTGGTTCTTCAGGCATAGCAAAACTGACATATCACACAGAGCTGCAATGGAAAGACCTTTTTCTGCAATGGACGGGTGTTACAACAAGTGAGGAAGAAGAGTTGTAAAATAATCACGGTGCGGTATGCGTGGACACACCAGGAAACAAATCATTTTTAAGTAATAGATAATGATAATGAATATATCTGTAAATCAACATATTTACGTTCATTGTCATGTTTATAGAATGACTTCTTGTGTCGTCTCACGATAAATAAACAAATCATCACATTTGTGATTAAATGGAAAAAAAACTGACGTGATGCACTTCTGTTTTTTCAACACTTAGTAAATATCAGTAAAGTTTTGCACAGATGTCCAATGGAAATGCTACCATCACAGGAGCAATGAAAACCAGCTCCACAGCTTTGTTCTGTTTAGCAGCAAAAATATTTAGTGCAAAAAACAATGTAGAAAAATATCACACACATACTGAAAATGTAAGCATATGCAAAAAGCTACAGGATAAAATATTAAATATACATGTGCTACTAGAGTACTACTAAAACCACTGAAACTTGGACTTTTGTGTATTTTCAAAATGTATCTTGCTCGAACATTTTGTTTTTTTTCCCAGAATCTCCCAACCTCCCTTTAATGATGTTACGTAATAACTGTATACCTTCATAAAGTTGTTTCTTAGTGGTTCTCATCTCATCTTGTCACTCTGACACTTTGGTTAAAGGCAGAGTGACTCACTACTCCCTCTAGTGG
Source organism: Ostorhinchus rueppellii (assembly GCA_030068375.1). NCBI lineage: Eukaryota > Metazoa > Chordata > Actinopteri > Kurtiformes > Apogonidae > Ostorhinchus > Ostorhinchus rueppellii. Next base: position 2,041,174 of record JAQQZY010000020.1, on the reverse strand, counting down.
CCACATAAATTGATTGGACCGTGGATGGAAATAGATTGACTGTATATTGTTCCATACAACACATCACTACTTAAAACAGGGACCCCACATATGTTATTTTCCATCACTTCATTTTTTTTTACCTTTTCATTTTTGCACCGGAGCATTTTTTATTCAGAACTTATAATAAGTATATATATACCATTTTCATGCTGTACTTTTAAGTACTGATTTTTTTAAAAGCACCATGATAGGCATGTACTTTCAGCAACAGGAGCAATGCAATAAGAGTGACAACAGAAGGCAGGTTGTTTCAGACAAGCCAAGGTCCAGCTGAATGTGAGGAATATAATAAACAAGAGGAAGGAAAGCACAGAGGGCAATTTGAGCCAGTCTCCTTCATGGCTTTGTAAATAACCGGAGATCAAATAGAGTGAATATAAACTGGTAGCCAGGTTTACTGTCAGAAGTCAACAAGTCCAAGGTTCAAGTGTTATAATCTAACTGTTTTTACATAATACTATAGATCTGCATTCAAAGAAAAGCCAAAGGTTTTAGACAGTCGCTTCAACTCTTAGCCGACCTTTTTCAGAGAGAAGCCAGGATTTTTTCTATCTGTTATCCTGAATGTAATACGCTCTCAAGCAGGTTGAGGGTGTAGGACACATTACCATGGCGATTTAGCATTGTAAAAAGACAGTTGTCTTTGTGACACTGACAATCCAGGGTTAAACCAGAAGTTGCCTTGCTATATCCTATAATCCTGCTTCATAATACAGGCCCCATGGTGTGCTGTATTTACCTGATGATTTGATTCCTCCCCCCCAGGCTTCTGAAAGTGCCACAGAGGGAAGCTTATCCTCAGAGGGTCATTGAAATTCAATAGAGGAAGAGAACTCAATGTTGTGGTATATTTTTATAGAAAAGCATATTGCGTTATGACAAAGGCCATGAGACCTGAGCTGCAGACACAGTGACCTTGACCTTTGTCCACCAAAATATTTGCAGGTTAATGCAAGGGAACATTAGTACCAAAACTTGTAGAAATGTTCTTCAGGTGTTCCTGTCAGTGGGGTCACAGTAAATGTAACCATTGATCTCTGGGCACCAAGAAATGTTTCAGTTCACCCTTGTTTTTGTATGAAATGTATGTTGTCAAACTGTTCCTGAGATACTAGATTATAAAGGGCTCATATTTATCTAGACCCACTTTTATTAGTCTTTTGTTCATTATGTCCGCAAAGGAGGTTATGTTTTTGCTGGTGTTTATCTGTTTGTCTGTTTGTGTTCAAAATAACTTGAAAAGTTCTGAACAGATTTGGATGACATTTTCAGGAATTGTTAGAAATGGGACGAGGAGCAAGTGATTCAATTTTGGTGATGATTCAGATCACCGTCTGGATCCGGGAATTTTTTTAATGTTTCTTTATCATTGGGAGACAGGGCATGACGGCACTGAGCTGCATATGAGGTCATTCAACGCTATCTAGTGGAAGAAAGTACAAACACCGTCTTGGCGGAGGTCTGAGCTCTCCGAGTGCTTTTCTAGTTTGTATATTTGGACCCTACCAGTTCATACAGTTTGAAGTTGAACCCTCCAGGTGGTGCAAAGCTATCTTTAAATTCATTCCAGCAAGAACGTAGAACTTTCTACAACCTGTTTCAATCCCTGTTTAATGTATTATGTCTATAACTAATTATGTTACAACATTTGCACATACAACATAATTGTTTGTCAGCAGCAGCGGTCATAGTAAAAAACTGAAAATATGTCCAAACTTTTGGAGGGAGACACAGTGGTGCAGTGGTTAGCACTCGTGCCTCACCGCAAGAAGGTCCTGGGTTTGATTCCAGTCACTGGTGGGACCTTTCTGTGTGGAGTTTGCATGTTCTCCTCGAGTCTGTGTGGGTTCTTTCCGGGTATTCCGGCTTCCTCCCACAATCCAAAGACATGCATTGCCCATAGGTGTGAATGTGAGAGTGGTTGTTTGTCTCTATATGTCAGCCCTGCGATGAACTGGTGACTTGTCCAGGGTG
>JAQQZY010000020.1:1948638-1961245 GCA_030068375.1 Ostorhinchus rueppellii | reverse complement strand
CGGAGTACCCGGAGAAAACCCACGCAGACACGGGGAGAACATGCAAACTCCACACAGAAAGGTCCCAAGGTCCCCCCCCGGGAATTCTATTTCATATAATTAATGTTTTTCATTTTAACTTTCTATGCCTCTCCTGTGAATTCTATATGTTTTTATGTAAAGCACCTTGAATTGTCTTTTACGCAAAATGTGCTACACAAATAAATTTGCCTTGCCTTACCTAATGTTAATAATAATAATAATAATAATAATAATAATAATAATAATAATAATAATAATAATAATAATAATAGTTGTAATGTCATTATCTTTGCTAAGTTTGTTGATCCGTGGTTCAGACTTAACTTGTTTGGACGATTCCAAACAGATTTATAGTGCAGCAACTAATAGCACCGATGTGATTTATGGTTTTACTGTGGCTGCTTTATGTCTAAAATCAGAGCTAAGCTACCAGAACTATAATGTAAACTATCAGCTCACACAGAAACCTATGTGAAGATTGTCGGACTGTTTTATTAGTTTTTTGTCAAAATTACTGACAATGAGGTTTAGTTTGAAGAATAAAACTTGATGATATTATAATACAGATATGTGTAAATAAGGAGTTATATAATTGATTCAATAAGTGATGCAGTCTGTGGATACATGGTGTTAATTTGGTGGTGGTTTTGGTAGTCTTAGAGAGGCTCGAGTATGTGACTTTCCCTTGCAGTTAGTAGTTGGCATATCAATATTCCATGAAATCCCCTCAGGAGAATTCAGTAAACCTTTACACTATGTTCTTAAAGTCTCCTCAGCTTCTTCCTATTTGGGTAATAATATTGGACAATATTTGCAGTGTGTTCCCTCATCCTCCACATGCCTAAAAAGGTAGAATATTAAAGTCTCTCCTGCTCACTTTTAAAGTAAACTTTCTCCAGAATTGGATATGTTGTTTCTCTGATCTGCTGAAATTCCTGTTTTCATTTTACTATATTTTCAATCATGTATATAAAATATGAACATATGTGTAAACAAGTAATGCCAGGAACAACAAACCCCGCCCCTTGCATGTATTGTAGCTTATTTTGGTATCGATCCAGCTGATGTCATCATGTCTATGCATGTGCTGACGTCAGTATATCATGCATAATAATAATAATAATAATAATAATAATAATAATAATAATAATAATAATAATAATGATATATCTGTAAATCAACACCATATTTACGTTCATCACCATATCATGCATATACACAGTATGTGCCAAGTTTGAAGTAAATTGAAAAGAAATTGATATTTTTATATAGATGGGAAATTTTGCCCATTATAAGTAAATGGGAGAAGAAAAAAAGATTTTAAAACCTCATAAATAAATGTGAGGTTTGACCTGCTGTTCCCAAAATATAATCATACCTATTCTGGGTCACTGGTAATCTATAAACCGAATTACCTCCACCGAGGAGGTTATGTTTTTGCCAGGGTTTGTTTATTTGTTTGTTATGGATGGATTTTAATGAAATTTTCAGGATATGTTCGCTCTGGGTCAAGGAAGAGATGATTACATTTTGGAGGCGATCTAGATCACCGTGTGGATCCAGGATTCTTTATCATTGCGAGATAGGGCATGACGGTACAGACTCGCATATGAGGTCATTCAACACCATCTAGTGGAGGAAAGTACAAACACTACCGTAAAAAAAAAAAAAAAAAAAAGCACAAACAGTACCTTGGCGGAGGTCTGCACTCTGAGTGTTTTTCTAGTTTGGTATGAATTCAACAGTTTTGCTGCTAGAGTATTAACAAACAAATGGAACCAAAAATAAAATACATAAATAAATATTGCTTAAACCTGTTACCTCCATGTTTCACTTAACTACTCACTTGAGTAAAACATTCTACTGTCCAACAGATGTCTACATTTATTTGACAATTCAGTTTGGAAAGTAAATTAATACAATATAATGCACATTTATATAAAAGTAAGATTTTCAGTGCTAAATATTCAAACCCTAAATATATCTGTATAAAACCTTATAACCTAAAAAAAATAAAAAATTAAAAAAAATATAGAATAGATTCCCAAGTACTTTAAAGACGGGTCAATGTCTCAATGAAAAAAACATATTCAGCAGCCTGTGAAAACTTCAATATATTTCCTCGAGACACATTTTTATGATTGTGTGAATAAAAGATATTAAAACTTCTGCTACCTTCTACCACCTCGCTTGCAAAGACTGTGGCAGATAAAATTATTTCACTGCATCTTTCCCAGATTTCTAATAAATGGTCCATGTTTATAAAGATCTAACAGTATGGTGAGAGGTATGTGTGTTGCATTGATTACTGAATAAGTTAAGGTCAGTGTGGAGTGGAAACTGAGACGATTGATAAACGACAGACGGATGGTTAGACTGGAAACTTTGGTTGAGGAAAAGGTAAAAAGTATAGCTGAGGGAAGGAAAGTTGTGAACCCAAAAGGTCAAATTTGAGCTCTGGAGAAAAAAAAATAATGAAAAACAGATAGATTCTTTCTTATATTTTTAGACCTTATTTGGTAATTTTTTTGTTCGTTTTCAACATGATCTGTTGTCTGGTAGCCTCTGTCTAAGTCTCTCTACAGTCACTTTTCCTTTGTGTTTATGTGTAAAACTTTACCGATATTTACTAAATGTCGCAAAAACAGAAGTGCGTAATGTCAGTTTTTCCATGAAATCACAAATGCGATTATTTGTTTATTTATTATTGTGAGATGACACGAGAAGTCATTCCGTAAATATGGTGACGAACATAAGTATGGTGTTGATTTACAGATATATCCATTATTATTATTATTATTATTATTATTATTATTATTATTATTATTATTATTATTATATTGTCCCTTATTACCTCAGTTGTCATCTGTCTGTTCAATACTAGTTTAGGATCATATTTGTAGTTTTAGTTCCACTCAGGCCTTTATTGTGATACTAAACTAATGGTCCAAATGGCTGTCCTCATGTCCCAACACATTTGTGTTCATCCAAACTGATCATTTGAATCCAATATTGATCCCAGTTGTAGTTGAACATCAGAGCTAAAGTCCTATGTTTCATTTAGGATCCATTTATGATGAGAACAGCATGTTTTGGACATTTGAATAAACTGGACATAAACTGCACCACTGTTCTTCATACAGATGACTTGATTTAAACCATTTGTCACCATGTTATCACCACGTCAAACTATAAGCGCATACACAAACATAAATATGGAATTACCAGATAATTCTATGAAAAGATATCAAATAAAAGTACAGTGGTACCTCTACTCACAAACGACTCTTCTTACGAAATTTACAGGTTACGAAAATCTTTTACGGTAAAATATTGACTCTAGTAACGAAAGAAATTTCAAGTTACGAAAGGCGCAATTATTACATGCTTTACGGTACTGTTCCAGTCAGCGCTCGGAGCTGCTCTGCCATTGGCCATGGCGCGGTCACGCCAGAGTGAATAGTGAAGCAGGAAGTGTGGACACGTTTTCGTCAGCTTTTGTTCACTTTTATTCACTATGGACCACAAGAAAGTGGTCCAAGAAAATTATCTACTTACGAAACTACTTCCGTAACGGATTACTTTCGTAAGTAGAGGTACCACTGTACAATAAAATAACTAACAATATTCCTGGCTAGCAATGTTACCTCCATGGCTGCACATGAGCGTGAGGAAAATGGGTCCAGAGGAAATCTTCAAACTTTCTTCTTCCAAGTCCAGAGTTAAACATTAAACTTAGTCTCTAAACAAGCAAATGTCCTTCAAAACATAAATAAAACAAATAGGCTGCCACCATCACTTACTGACTAAAAACATGTCAGAACAACTCCAGCTTAGCAGTTGCCCGTCTTCACCGCATCCAACACCAATGCATAGCAAACACATGTGAAAAACATGTAGGTGTCGCACCAAATTATGTCCCCCGTGCAACAAAAACCATAATGATTAAGACAGTCCCTCATAAAATCAAAATACAATTCAACTATAAACTCTACATGTAAATTATTCATTTAATCAGTCTAATTGCAGTTTTACATAATATACTAATTTTACAACGCCAAAATACCACCTCTTGCCTGCACAAAAACTTTTAATCAAAAAACTAGAGAAATGCAGACCTCCGCCAAGGCAGTGTTTGGACTTTCATTCACTAGATGGCGCTGAATGTACAGATCACCACCAAAATGTAATCATCTGTAGGATACCCCATTTCTGACAATCTGAAAATTTCATGAAAATCCGTCCATAACGTTTTGAGTTATCTTGCTAACAGATAAACAGACAAACCAACGCCAATGAAAACATAACCTCCTTGGTGGAGGTAACAAGAGTTTTGGCGAAATTGTCATTTTTCCATTCGTTAAATTTTTATGCACAAGTTATATTTGCAATATTTGAGGGTCAATGGAAAAGTGACTTATGTCTGGGTATTTGTGTGTTGTCTTTTCCTACATGGACATATAAATGAACGTATGTCTTATATGTTTATATTTTATGTGCAATCTTAAATCTCGCTTCATGAGTTCCAGCCTTTACAAAATCCAATACTTATAAACTGATTCTTAACCCGAGTCACAGCAGCGGCCTCTAATTTATGGCAGCCATAGCACTTTGATTGTAGCTGCCTCTGATAAATAGCACAATGGTGTAGAAATGCACCGGTGACAACAACTAAATGGAATTTAGGAGACTGCTTTGCTGCCAAAAAGGTAAAAGAACACCATTTTAGTGGCTGTCATACACAAGACAGAAAAGCAGAATAATACTTCAGTACCATTCATCAAAGTAGCTCCTCATCTGTTTTATAAATAATAGTCCTCTGAGTTTAGTCCTCTAATGAAATGAGAAATTGACTTATTGTGGACAAACACCTCCTAAAATACAATTAAGATTCTTTTTCTTTCAGCTTGTTTCCTACTTTGTGTTAAACACATGAATGTCTTGCTTTAAATTTGAAGATAAAGTACAGTGGTGCATTCAAGTGCTTTCCACTGCCCTAGTTAAATATAACAGATCTATTACTCCTGTACATAAATAAGAAGGAATCAGATGGGAATTCATATAAATTCTGTAAATAATGCAAGAACAAGAACAGCAATAATTACAAAATAAAAAAAGGGATGGTTCCAGTCTACAAAACCTTCCCCAAACAGTGCTTCACAAGTTAAAGTGAAATTCCATGTTTCAGATCACTAAATTTTGTACAATAATTAGATCCCAAAGGGCCAATTCTGGGGTTAGAGAGAGGGCTTCTTAATCTTCTCATGTAAGGTAAATCATAATGAAAATGGTAAACGCTATTCAGATTCCACCTTTAAGAATGATTAAGTACCATAACTGTGTTCTGTTTCTGTTCATGCCTTAATACCTGAGTCTAATAAAAAAGTAATGTGATTAAAAACTGATATGGGGTAAGTGTTTTTTACAAAGTTGCAGTCATATTTTTGAAGTACGTGTATATTATTGTGTGAATGTGGGAGGTAAATAAGTCTAGAGTTTCCATTGTGACGTTATCTGACAGACCTCTTCTGTTTATAATAATAATAATTACCATAATAATAACTATTTATGTAGCACCTTGAAAACTGGGTTTACAATGTTCTTTACATAATAAAAAGGACACAACAAGATGTAAACAAGGATACTAAAACAAAAGTAACACAATCAAAGGAATACCTACAACATCATGTATAAAAAAAAATAGTGAAAACAAGGTAAAATTAAAAAAAAAAAAATCAACATTCCGAGGTGACATTACGTTAAAGCAAGTCTAGAAAAAGGTGTTTTAAGAAGTGATTTTAAAGATGTTGCTGATTCTGCAAGCCGTATCGTAACTTATGTCGACGAAATTAGTTAAAACTGCAATTTAGTTTCAAATACATTCCAAAAAAAAAGTCCAAAAATATTATATTCATGTGTCAGAACTACACTAAGATTAGGTCATGACCATTCTGGCATCAGTTTTCTGTGCCAGAGATCTGAAGGTAATGTTGACAACATGTTAGGTGATGCCATTAAATAGAGAAAAACCTTCAAAGGAAGTGGATGGGCGTGGTTACAGTGGAACGCCAAACGCCGTGCACTCACACAACGTTATGGAAGTATCTTAAAGTTGTAATCATTTTTATGCTCACTAGGATTGGCTCTTCAAAAATATTAAGTCAGTCGCCACTTTTACACATAGATAGAAAAAAGGTGAGGTGGTGTCCTTCATTTTTTCCACCACTGACTGATTTCCACGGCCAAAGGAGGAACAGAGGTGAGACAGACTGGGCTTTGACACAGCGGACCTGCATTCTGGAATCAAAGGGGCAGTGATACAGCACAGTGTATAGTGTGACATATAACTTCTGTGTCGGAAATACCCTGAGCATAGCGATGTCGGCCCGTCTTTTACCGTACCACAAATGTTAGCATGGATAGAGTCCTCCACCTGTAGTGACAACAGCTCGCAGATCTCGGCATCTTCCCAGTTCGACATCTTTCTGGTCATGTCTGCACACGTTCCAGGCTCATTTTTAAATCCCCCCAGTACGAGGGTCGCACACACAACTTCATCAAACCTCACATGTTGCTTGTTCCTTTTCCATAGCGCTCCTGAATCATGACCCCACCTTTATCTTCTGTTACTACCCCCAGAGGTGTCACAGAGCTGCTATAAAGGTGGAACCGAATGAGCCACCATTTTATTTCCACAGACGTCATTTCAAAATAAAGGTGATACAGTATATACCCATAACAGAAGTGCTGTGTAAAAGGGGCTAGTGAATGTTTTCGGGACTCTTTTTGGTGTCATCTGTTTTACTTAGAGCCTATTATTTACTTTGTTAATTAGTTTTCAGGTCCAATAGAAGGGTTTAAACATTTTTTTCCGGACAGTCGGCTCAACTGTAGTCGTTATAAAACTGTACATTTCACTAACAACACTTTAAAATGACTTTATAGTGTAAAGCTTGATGAAGGTTGTGGTTTCCAGAGTCTGTAAGCTAATGTTTGGTGTTGGCTAACCTCTGTTCCCTTGGGTTCCTGTATTCCCTCCCCTTTTGCCTAGATATGGTCACTTCTGTTTCCATTGAGCCAGTGCGTTCGGGGCCAAATGGCTAACTACTGGCCTCAAAACGGCGGCTCAGAAAACAATGGGTGACGTCACGGTTGCCCCGTCCATTAATTATCTACGGTCTATGATTTACACACAGGAGACCAAGGTTCTTGTCCCACTTTACTTTGTGCTTATTTTAGTGTGATCTCTTTGTCTTGTTTTAGGTCTTTCCCCTGACCCTTAAATATCTACTTTAACTCCCTAACCTTAACCACATTACTTTTATGCCTAAACAGAACCAGACTTCTTTTAGACTACTCTCCATGTTGAAAAATGACTCCATTAAGGTACCCCATGGGTTGAAAAGTGATGCCCTCACCAAGCTCAGTATGTGACTGGTGTAGAGTAAAGCTGAAGCATCTCTCCTGCGAAATTCTCATTTACATTCTGCTACTTTTCTTTTTGGCACTATAGTGTAGCCATAGGGTTATTTATCATAAACTTTTGAAATTATCCCTATAAGATAAGCTATTACTGTTATTTACCTTAAAATACTATCAGTTATGTCTTATTTTGGTTCTTACCTTTGCCATAAATGCAACACTACTTTTTTTTAGTTTAGTTTTTAATCAGAGAACCATAGTTTTTTTTTCTCACACAGTTTTTATATGCATATTTATTCCACCCTGTATATATAGTGCCTGTTTTATTTATTACTGCTGCCTCCTGAGCCAATTGCATCAAAATTTCATTTTTTATGTAAATCCGGAATAACAAATCAAGTCTGTTTATGTCTTTTAGATCAGTTTTAGTTGCCCCCACCTCACTTCAGGTAATAAATCCAGTTTGCTCACTGTGTTTTTTTACTTGTCTCACATGAACATTTGTGAAACTTGCCAAAAATATACTAAACTACTATAATATCTACAATGTATTTTATACTATAGTGCAAAAAAAATGTATAATCAGGATTGGTTTGTATGAATTTTTAAGGCAAGGCAAATTTATTTGTATAACACAGTTCATACACAGGCCAATTCATAGTGCTTTACAAAGATAGAAAAGAGACAGATTAAAAACACACAATTACAATTAAAACATAATCAAAAACATAAATAATAATCAGTTAATTATAATCATTTTAAATAATTCAATTTTACATGTAATCCAAGTTTTTTGTTTGTTTTTTTCCAGCCAACTCAGAACTGTTGTAGGTTTAAGCCACATCATGAACGTTTTTTTTGTTTTTTTTTTTTAATGAACTTTCTATAAAAAGTGAAACTCCTAGAAAACTTTAATTATACTGAACTATGTGTGCTCCATTTATGTTGAATTATGTGGGGACAGTTTCCACTATAAATAACGCTATTAAACAAAAAGCTGTCATTCTTTTTCACATAACCATGCAATTTAAGATGTCATGGCCAATCCCCAAAAATGATGATTTGAAAATAACATCTGTGACAAACACTTAGTGGAGAAATGGAATTTAATAATATGCCTGTATGCAGAAGATAAAGGTAACATAATAGGAACATTAAACTGACTGTGTCTCAGCATGAATGTGTTAAGAACCTTATTTTATTCATTTATTCAGTTTGACACATTTCCTCAGTGTAAAATTTAAAGGAAAGCACATTTTGTCGACAAAATAACTTCATACCTGCAAGTCTAATGATGCTACCATTAATGTTAATTTACAGGCAAAGGTTGTTCTCAAATATTACTCTATGAATCGGTCTAAAATGAAATGATGTCCGACTCCTGTGGCGAGTAGCCTTCAGTGTCACCTTGTAATGGCGGAAATGACCAAACCACTTGCCAAAAGCAGAGACACTTGAATAAAAAATAACACATTAGATGGGAATTCTTAATGAGAGCTCAAACTGATCAGAGATGTCATTAAAAAACACTTTGTACAAATACTCACTGCATAACGTGACCACTGTGTTTTATGCTTTATTACCAGCTGGGGAAATCATTTTCACCACTATACTCTGTATGTTGCAGCACTTCCTCTGCATGTCCACAGACTCTTAGGTCCAATCCCAGTTCACCCCTTACCCCCACCCCTTGGGCCTTACACTTAGCACTACCCCTGGAAAAGGAGCTGCAAGGGGTAGGGGTTGAAACATCCCCCTATGATACAGGTGTCAAACATGCAGCCAAATCCGACCCACCCAATAATTCAATCCACCCCCTGGGATGAATTTGTGAAATGCAGAAATTACACTGAAGATATGAATAATCAATTTTAGGGGAATTCAATCTAAGGGGCACTTGAGAAACATAAAATATTTTATCGGATGTCCATATTGTTTAGATGGTAACAGTGTTTTGGGGGGTTGAAAATGCGAATAAGTGGAGCCACCCTTCAGAGTGGAAATCTTAAAAATGCTCCACCCTCGTGTCACAGTGTAAAGGATGAAAAGCGCAAAACTGCGTTTCTCGTCACATAGAAATAACATGACATGCATGTGACAGGACTGGAAAAGCAAGTAAACATGACAACACAACTGTGACGGAGGTTGAACTGGCCCTAGTCGCTGTAATTTACATCCAAGAGTCCTTTTAGTAACTGATAAGAATCCTGATAGAGAGAAGTAGAGAACAGAGACCAAGAATTAACTACGTTCTACAGATTCTTGACGCACCAATACAGAGGAGGCGATCTAGACAGCTGTAGATGTGACCTGGGAGGACTTCTACTGTTATGTGTACTGTATTTCGTGTGTTAGGTGTGAAAAGGTAGAAGAGAAGTAAAAAGGTTCTAGTGTTGCCACCTCGCCATCTGGTGTATATACTGCATCCATATATATGAAATTACACATACTTTTGCGGTACCATTTGCACATTTTTCACCCAGAAACACTCATCTAAATGCCGAGTTAAAAGTGAGAACAAAACGCCACTTTTGCACTTTTGGTTGAGATGGTTTTCATGTAAATGTAGCCTAAAGTGGATCAGACCAGTGAAATGCTACCAGAATAACCTATAAATAATGAAAACTGCTCATTTTTCTCTTTGTTTTAGTGTAAAAAAAATTAATAATAATAAAGTTAAATTACAGAAAAAATTTTACATTTACAGACGAGCCTTTTACAAAAAAATGTGAATAACCTGAAATCTCTTCATAGAAGTATATGGAATTTTAATAATATTCTGCCTGTTATTTAATGTTTTATGTATTTGTAGATCCAATGTGATCTATAAGTTGTAATCCACATGTATATATGATAAACTAAGGTGTAATATTGTTAACATTGCACTTATGTTACCTAAGAACTTTCAGGTCGTTCAAGTCCAATTCGTAGATGTAAACATTTTCATTACGGAAGTTTTTTCACTCAAAAGTTCTTATCCTATTATTTATATTATTTTACTAGTCCCGCCCACTTTATGCCATATTAGGCTGTATGTAGCCCCTGAACTAAAATGAGTTTGACACCCCTGCCCTATGAAATGGGACAACCCTTCGAGACCTGTTACATCATCAGTAGTCATCGATGCTGCTATAAACACATGCAACCACTTTGTTTCCGAAAGAATTCCCCATACCCCCAGCAGCTGTAATCATCTCTGTTGCATGGGCTTTGGGGATCTTTTTGTGGCTATCAAACTGCAGGAACATGGTCTATAACACATTGAAGCCGCAGTAAACGTTCTATCAAATGATTAAGTTGTTTATGAATTCACACAGATGTACTTTTTTGCCGTGTTTACCTCCATCTTGCTGATTATTTGAACAGAATTATGAGAGATTTCTCATACCTTTCCATTTGTAGTGTGGTTCTGAAAAATCCAGCTCTTCCCCAACTCAACTCACCGAGAATCGGGACACCGCTACGCCTTCACGGGCACATGCAAAACAGACAGGTAGGTGTAAAGGGCAGGGATTGAACCTTACACTGCTTGGCATTTATTTAGAAATCTGTCCTTTGGAGGCTTCCATCTTATCTGTGTACATGTACGTATAAAACCCAAAACTAATCTACATCCTACAAATACTGGTTCCGAGTATAAGAACAGAGTTGGACGAATAGATGCTTTGATACGGTGCGTCGTCTTTGTGAAATGATTTACAGGAAGGACTGAATGGTCAGAACTTCCTACTTTGGGGGGATTTACACCAGGACCAGGAAAAAAAAACAACAACACTCTTAGTCAATGTGACTAATGTGATTCTAAAGCTTACACTGAAGTCATTCTTGGACTTACTTTACCTATGTTGGTCTTTTCTTTTATGTAAATGTTTTTTAAGATTCAAGATTCACTTTATTGTCTTTCAGGCACAATACCAACACGTTACTGTGCAGAACGAAATTGTGTTTCATCGGCTTATTTCATAAACACAAGAAATATCAAAACACCTCAGCCACAAATATATCGCAACAACTACAGAACAATAATAACACTGGTCTACAAGTAAAAGGCTTCCAGAATAAAAGTCATTAAACTTTACCAAATTTGGGTCATTAATAAAGAAAAAAAAAACACAAAACAGTAGAGCCAAGTGTGGGTCTATACAGAAAAGTTTAGCGGAGGTGGGCTGCACCGGCGATGCTGATGGCGCTATGCGTGCTCCCGACGCCCGCCCTCTGTCCAGCGGAGAAAAGAGAGCACGCTGGACGGGGAATGACGGGGCGTTCAGAGGTGCTCCGTCACACAAGGTTATGACGTCATGCCATCGAAACCGCTATTCGGATCGTGACCAAAATTTAATGGGAAGATCCTTGGGTGATTCTCTATCTCTGGTGAAAATTTCAAGAAAATCCGTCCTGTAGTTTTTCTGTAAAGTTGCTAACAAACCTTTAATTGTACCAGGCATTAAAATGAACAAGAAAACAAGGGTGGTCAAATCCGTTTTTCCACGACTGTATATACAGCAGTAAAAACTAAAATTTCCGATGGAAAAACAGCTTCTATAGACCAAAGTGGTTGTATTTAGTCTATTTAGTGTGACCTCCTTTTGCATTTAATATGCCTTTATCCCCTTTGTTCAGACAATATGAGATCTAATTTTCTGTTTTATACCAGGTTTCATTCAACACATGTCTGACGTTTCTATTTGTGCTGTTTCTTGTCATGGGGTCAGGAGTCTTTTAAGGCTGTGCACATATTTCCTGTATTTTCTTGTATGTGAAGAACAGAATGAGAAATAAAAATGTATGCACATTTCAACCCTGTAGCACCCTATAATGTAATAATTTCTTGAAAATGTAAAAAAAAAAAATTGCACTTAACTCAATCAAAAATTTAATAAGATCCAAAAATGTAATAACGTCACCAGTAATGTAACTAGGAAAGCACTCGGAGAGTGCAAACCTCCGCCAAGATAGTGTTTGTATTATTTTTTTTTTTAAGGTAGTGTTTGTATTTTTTTTTTTTAAGGTAGTGTTTGTATTTTTTTAAGGTAGTGTTTGTATTTTTTTGAAGGTAGTGTTCATACTTTTTGTTAAGGTAATGTTTTTACTTTTTTTTAAGGTAGTGTTAGTACTTTCCTCCACTAGATGGCGGTGAATGACCTCATATGCAACTCTGTGCCAC
>JAQQZY010000020.1:1888728-1902391 GCA_030068375.1 Ostorhinchus rueppellii | reverse complement strand
ACCAATGACATCAGCTGCACAATTTAAACTGAGATTAATAGTTAATAATTAGAAACATTTGTTTGAAAAATGTTGTTTTGTGCACATAATGACTATAAACATGCATGAATAAGTCACCCAAAGCTATGCTTTTGGTACATGTGTGTTGCCTGGTAACCGTTGCTATAGACGTACATAACCCAGTATCATGAAAAAAAAAAAACAAAAAACCTGTTCTTTTGTGTTTTTACAAGCTGCTTTTGACGACCCACTTATGTATTCTCGGAAGAAATTTTATCATGAGCTAACCATATACTTCCATATTTCACAGCTTTTAACCAAAGAAAGTCTGTCATTTTGGTAAATTCTGATCTCCCTTGCCCAAACTACAGTGACTGACAAGTAAAACACACCTTTTTTTCGACCAATGACATCAGCTGCACAATTTAAACTGAGATTAATAGTTAATAATTAGA
The DNA here is from genome assembly GCA_030068375.1 of Ostorhinchus rueppellii. Lineage (NCBI taxonomy): Eukaryota > Metazoa > Chordata > Actinopteri > Kurtiformes > Apogonidae > Ostorhinchus > Ostorhinchus rueppellii. The sequence goes on along the minus strand of JAQQZY010000020.1, from coordinate 1,901,936 downwards.
AACATTTGTTTGAAAAATGTTGTTATTTGCACATAATGACTATAAACATGCATGAATAAGTCACCCAAACCTATGCTTTTGGTACATATGTGTTGCCTGGTAACCGTTGCTATAGACATACCTAACCCAGTATCATGGGAAAAAAAAACAAAACGAAACCGTTCTTTTGTGTTTTTACAAGCGGCTTTTGACTAACCGCTTATTTAGAGTCAGAAAGTTTACAAGTAAAACACACCCACTAACGACATCAGCCGCACAATTTAAGTTGAGATTAATAGTTAATTTAAAAAATTGTAAGGGAAATTTAATGTGCACATAATGACTATAAACATACATGAATAATTCACCCAAACCTATGCTTTTGGTACATGTGTGTTGCTTAGTAACCGTTGCCACAAACATACATAATCCAGCGCCATGACAGAAAAAACAGTCCTTATGCATTTTTAATAGCTGCTTTAGACTAACCACTAATTTATAATCAGAAAGTTTATCATGAGCTAACCATATACTTCCATACTTCACAGCTTTTAAACCAAAGAAAGTCTGTCATTTTGGTAAATTCTGATCTCCCTTACCCAAACTACAGTGACTGACAAGTAAAACATACCTCTTTTCACCGACATCAGCTGCACAATTTAAGTTGAGATTAATAGCTAACACAAAAAATTCCTTCCAAAAATTTCTAATGAAAATGTTGTTATGTGCACATAAGGACAATAAACATACATGAGTAATTCACCCAAACCTATGCTTTTGGTACATGTGTGTTGCTTGGTAACCGTTGCTATAGACATACATAACCCAGTATCATGTAAAAAAAACCCAATCCTTTTGTGTTTTACAGGCTGCTTTAGACTAACCACTTATTTATAGTCAGAAATGTCATCTTGAGCTAACCATGTACAACCATATTTCACAGCTTTTAACCAAAGAAAGTCTCTCCTTTTGGTAAATTGCCTAAAACGCTTAAACTACAGTGACTACACACCTTTTTTGAAACCACTGACATCCGCTGCACAATTTAAGGTCAGATAATAGTTATTAATTTTATAAAAATTTGTTTGAAAAATTTCATTATGTTCAAGTAATGACAGTAAACATTCTTAAATAATTCACCCAAATGTTTGCCTTTTGCTGTGTGTGTGTTGCTTGGTAACCGTTGCCACAGACATCTATAACAAAAATCACTATTAATAATCTTCTGGAGCTTATTAGACTCATTATTTACAATGCAAATGATATTTTTTTTATTTTCATTTCCTTTGCATGTCTGTTCCTCCAGGGTGGAATTAAATTAAACACCAGGAAATTAATACTTGATACGTTTACTTTTTTTTTTTTTTTTTTTTCAATTTTGTTTGAATCTTACTTTTTGTTTCATTCATTTTTAATACAGTCCCTTTTTTTCATTTTGTTTACACAAAACCCTATGAACACTGAAGCCTGAAAAGTCACAGGAAATTATTAAATACTGAAAATATTGTTTTAAATTTGCTGTTTTATTTATTTATTTATTTGTTTTCAAGCAATTCTCAGCCTTTTGACAGAGTGAGGGCCATAACTAACAGTTTTCCACCAACTAAAGTCTCTCATTTGGATAAATTCTGATAATTTTTCTTTCTTTTTAACACCAAATTCTGTTTGTTTGTTTGTTTGTTTGTTTGTTTGTTTGTTTGTTTGTTTGTTTGTTTTCAGAGTAGAGGCCACACTACTGTAGCTACTGTAGACAGAGCAGATTTAACAAGGTAACACCATCTTATAAGTCAAGGCTCCATTCTCAGTAATCACTTGGTTTCCTTTGTAGGCCAGGCCAGAGTCCTTGGTACCGATCAATACAGAGCCCAGAAAAGGTCCTAATTCTGTGCTTAAAGCCAGAGATCCGCTATAGAAAGATAGTGCAGTGTATGAGCCACTGGTGATATAAATAATTTCACTCCCTGCCTTTTGAAATGAGTATAACACGGTATAAATCCAATAATAATACACTGTTATTTTGGGGGGGGTTTTTTCTTGCATCTAACATCAAACATAGGTAACATCTTGCTTGGTTTATTTAATCTCCCCTCAGACCTTAAATAAAGTCAATTTAATCCTTATATCCATGTCTTAAAATTGCCATTTTAATGTTGAAGAAAAAAATGTTACATTATATGAATATGTTGCTTTTCTAAAATCAATCCAATATTTATTTCCTTCCCCAGTGAACTGTTCTGCTCTGGAGGGTCTTTGTTAAAGCTCTAACACTAGAGGTTACAACAGCAACTGAAAAAAAAAAAAGCAGCTTTCATCTGCTCGGTTTCAACTTCATCCTTAATGTAGAGACTCTTAAATCCAATTAAAAACATTTCTCTTTTTCTGCGCCTATAATTGGATTCTTAATCAGTTTTTGCTGACTTACTGTTATTCAATTCTGGAGTAATGTGCCGTCTTTTATTAACTTTAACTGTTCTTTAATTATATTACTTTCTTATGGTAAAGTTGTAGGTATTTCCTGCCTTCTTCTCACAATATATCTGTCTTTTATTATTGACTTTTCACTGCATATCCCATTTATTATTATTATTATTATTGGTTTTGTTGTTGTTATTGTTGCTTATTAATACACAGAATACTTTTTATGTATTAACTTATCGTACAGCAACATTTTTATTGTTTTTTTTTTTTGCCTCTTTTGTAGAAATTTACATTTATGCATTTGGCCGACTTACAAAGGGCAGAGCAATAGTGAACTTCGCTCTTACTTTCACTCTCTCCATCTCAAAATTAAAAGTACAATAAAATACAAAAAAAGAGGAAAAACAGCGATAAAATTAACACATAACAGAAAAATAAAGACAGCAAGAACATTAACCAATTAAGCAATAAACAGAAAAACCAATAGCAAATACAGAGCAGTACAAATACAAATACAAATACACATTTATTCTGGATACTGGAACTTCCTCCAGAATTTGATCACATAACTTAAGATAAATAAGGTATCCTTCCTCCCCTTGGAGTCCAAGTGAGCTGAATCTCCATGGCAACCAACCTCTGCCCACCAGATTCCTGTGAGGACATTTGGAGGGGTCTTCGTGTCAGTTATTGAATGTCCTCTAGTCAATCTGTTTCCTTTGACATTGTGTAAAACTGCTCCAAACATCTGAAAGCACCAGTTTTTTTTTTTTTTTTTTTTCACTTACTAGGACACCTAATGTTGGATTTAACCCAAACACGAAATACCTACGATGGTGCAATGCGGTACAAATATCAGTCATCTGTCATTTTTCCAATTTACAGTGACTGGCGAGTTAAAGCACACCTTTTTTTCTACCATCAACAACAGCTGCACAGTTTAAGATGAGATAATAATTAACACAAACCTTTGTTTTTCAGTGCTGGTGTGTTGCTTGGTAACTATCGTCAAAGAAGTGCATTACCTTGCATCGTGCCAGAAAGAACAGTTCTTTTCTTTATAAAATCCCTCTTACTGGTCTCCTGGTTCTCAGTGCTTTATTAGATTATTTCAAATAGTATTCACAATGTAAAGGATATATGTTTATTTTCATTTTTTGTCAATTCAGTTAAAAAAAAAAAATCAATTAAACAGCAGGAAATGAATGCTTATACTTCCACTACTTTTTTTTTTATTTTATTTTGTTTGTACTTTACTTTTTGCTTTTTTTTTGTTTTAAAGGGTTCGTATTTATCTAAACCCACTTTTATTAGTATTTGGCTCATTTATTTGTGTACTTGGACCCTAATATATTTTTAAAAAGTATGAATTTGAACCCTCCAGGTGCTGCAAAGCTAACTTTGTATTAATTTTAGCAAACATTTTGCTTTAATTCCTGCTTATTTTGTTACGTCTATAACTAGTTACATCACAACATTTGCCCATATAAGGTCAAGACTCCTGATGAACATTTCTCAGAGTACGACATAATTGTTTATCAGCAGCAGCGGTTGGAGTAAAAACTGAAAATATGTCCAAACTTTGAGCCGAATAGCTAAAATGTTCAGTTATTGGTTGAACAGGCCCGAGCAGCACAGCCAACAGCATGGAGGGGGCGGGGCCTGAAGTGGCTCATGTGCATTTAAAGGCTCAAAACAACCTTTCCATGTCATTCGTCAGCCTGTAGAGTTGAATTAATGAAGAATTCAGACCCAAGCAGAGCATTTATTATTTATGTAGAGCACAGGGAAATTAAAAAAAAAACAAAAAACCAAAACACTCCTTTTAAACAGTCACATTTTTCGTTTAGATTACACAAAAAGCCTGTTAACACTGAAGCCTGACGAGTCACAGCAAATGATTTTAACACTGAAAGTAATGTTTTAAGTTGTTTTTTAACCAGCTGTCAGCCATTTGACAGAGTGTGAGGGCCAAAGCTGTGTTAAACAATGCACACTTTCAACAAAGGACTTGAACTCTTCATTCATTCCATTATCGCTCCTTATGTGTGTGGGTGAACATTGACACATGAATTTAAAGTGCTGTTGTAGTCATCGTGTGTGCTTTTGTTCAGAGCGAAACAGTTTCCGTAGTTTTTTTTTTTAACACGGAGCAATAATTGTGAAACAGTTAAAAAAAAAAAAAAAAACTTGCATGACAGTACTTTTTTTTTTTTAATTGGAAAAAAGACTGAAGTTGCTTTAATTAGCATTTGTTTTTAGTGACAAATTGACTAAAGATACATAAAACGGATTAGTCTGTGTTACCTAAAAGCTAAACGGTTCTGATTTATTGTTTTATCTGCAGGCCAAGATCTGATCTCATCAGTGACAGAAGTGCCACTTCCTTTAGTCGTGTCCTGAATATCACAAAACTCGCATCAATGAACTCTTCTCCAAGTGTCTGATGATCTGAGGACGACTTCTCTTTTCACCAGATCAGCAAGCGGTCACAGAAAATACCCTCTTTTTAATGTCTTGTCGGCTTCAAACACATTTGCTTTTATAATAAATTACTCCACAGACGCACTAATTGGAATTCCCTTCCTCTGTTACCACCTGCAGTAAGCTTAATGATCCATTAAAACGTACAGCGATGCCATTGTGTCAAACATTAATACTTCAAATGGGCAATGTGTTGACATTATAAGATAAAAAAAAAAATAACGCGGCCTCCTAAATGTCATTTCCACTAGCTTACTGTTCCATTTTCAACTTAAATAGCTTGATTACAGTGCACCTAATAACTTGAAATCACACGCTTTTCTGTCTACTCCCTGCTGGACAAGAGATTGAATGAAAATAGTGGATTTTTTTTTGGTGTGAATCCAACCAAAAGATGTTGGGTTATCCAGACGTACACTTAGTCAGAGCCAAACATTCCAAACAGACTCTGCTTTTGACTGTTTCTAATACACAGATGATTCGCAAGCAAATCAGTATGCAGAAATGTAATGACGGAATCAAAACAGCAGACACTCCGGAGCATGATGAGGCTTACACTCTGCACCATTAAATGTAGGGAAAAATCACGGCTGCTCGGAAGTAATTATAATATTATGTCATAGCGGTTCAGCTTCTATTACAGGAGACTGATTACACTCTTTCTTAAATGGGGGTGCGTGTACCCCCAGGGGTATTTGGAAGAAGCCCAGGGGTACGTGAACGTTTTTTGGGAAAAATACATTGAGTAAGTCATACAAACTATGAAACAGAAAACAAAATAAATACATTTACGTCATAAAATGAACACTCCTGGCCTGATTTCATTTTAATATTTAAAAAAACAATATCCTGAGCTGTGGTGACATTTGAAGAACATTTTTATTTTATATTATTCGAGATGAGTTTATTTGGTTCATTAAGGAATTATTTTTGGTTGATGGATGGAAAGTTCATTTATTCATAAAGAACCGACTCATATATCAGTGAAAGAGGGCACTTCTCACTTTATGTTTTCAACACAAGATTTACTTATAAAGATTTGTTATTTGTAATATATTAAAGTTAAATATATGTAAACATATACCTTTGGTACAGGAAAAAGATTTACCAAATTTTTTCAATCAAAAATGTTGAAGTGAGAGTTGGAGGTACTTAGTTATTTATTTATTTCAGGGGTCCTCCACTGTAAAAAGTTTGAGAGCCTCTGCTGTAATGAACTTTAACCCTATAACTCCAAATGTATCATATTTGATACATGGGTTTTGAAGCCCTCTACATGATTAGTGTGATATTTTTTTTTTTCTTGAAAAACCTGACGTATACAATTAGATACATGCAATACACAAATAATCCACCAGGGGGAGGAATTCGTTCACCAGAGGCCTTTCCAGTGACACTACAAGACTGTCATTAATAAGGAAGGAGGCAGAACTTTGATAATTTTGAAAAGGAATGACCAATTTATTTGACATGTTTGCGTTATATTATGATTTTGTTTGTTCAAAAATAATAATATTTTAGCATTAAGACCCGATGTATCAAATATGATACAAAATTGAAATTCATGCATTGAAATTGATATTCATAAAAAATGTGGGTTGTTCAGAAGGACCAACAAAGGCTCCAGTTTAAAAAAAAGGAATTTTCTGTCAATGATTTAATGGTTCAGGCTTTACAGGCTTAAGTTACAACCATTTGTTATATTTCGGTGGTACGATGGCGTATTAGGGTCACAGAAGAAAAAAACAACCTTGTCACTATGAGAATAAAGTCGTCATATTTTGAAAATGAAACCATAATATTGCATGAATAACGTCATAATTTAAAAACAGGAAAATATCAGAATTTACAAGGATAGTCATACCCACTCGTTGCATAATGAAGAACATTTTGAGAAATTGTACTTTCATTCGCGGTTTTACGCACAGTTAAAATACTGAGCCTATTAGCCCCACCCACTATCAACACATTAGCATTAGTTATCCGGTCCAACAGAAGTTCAAGTTGCTGCTTCGCTTGTTGCGTTCACTGTAAGTGGAACCTCTGTTATCCACAGGGCTTACAATTTCTAAATTATGAATTTTTATCGCACTATTGCAAATTTATTTTCAAAATATTATGACTTTAATCTCTTAAAGTACAACATAATTTTTGTTAAATATTTTTTTAACTACGACTTTATTCACATACTATTATGCCTTTATTCTTGAAATATTACAACTTTTATCTCATAAAAGTACAACATTATTTTCCTGAAATTTTCCCTTTTTTTTTTAAACCATTATGTTATTCTCAAAATATTCCGACTTTATTCTCGTAAAATTATTATTATTGTTTATATTCATCTTTATTCTCATTAAATTATGGGTTTTATGACAAGTGTTTTTATTTTTTATTTATTTTGTCTTAGTTTATGGTCCTATGCCGTTGAAAAAATTAGACTTTAAACATAAACTGCATCCCGGTAAAACATGGTTCACAAGTTTTACTTTATCTTTGTGCTTTTATTTGACTATTCTTGCATTTTTCTGACACCTCGGCTGCCACTGCTGTCTTTAAAACGCACTGGGGAATACTCAGGGCGATTGGAGTCTCGGAACTTGCATTTCCACATCCACTGCTTTCATCATATGGAATGGTTTAACATCAGAGGGGAAGTAGAATCGCTGTGCGTGGTGCGGCGAGGCTGCATTCCGTATGCTGCACAAAGCACTTAGGGGGACTCGGAGTGTGATGCTTTTATTTCACGGCTTGAAGTAAGACACAAACCCCTGCAAATTACAACAGACTATGAACCAGTGGGAGAACCACCTGAGATAACGGAGCTTTGATGCTGTGTCTTCCCCAGTGCCTCCAGCAGCCATCCATCAGTGTAAATTCACAAAAGATCTAACGCCTGGAAATTCACACCATATAATTAACCAAAAAAAAAAAAACCGCTAAATTTGGTGTTTTGTTCCTTAAATCAGACACAGCAGTGTTCAAGGCCTTTGTCATAGCCTCTGTAATCGCCATGACAATACAGGACACTTACTGTGGCAGAAATCAAATGCAATAGGTCCAGATCTTCGTGGTTCTGAATGAGGAAAAACGTGCACTATCCTGCTGTGTTTGCTCTTCTCTGTCTTTTTTCTAAACCACATCATTTATATGGTTAGAACATTACGCCTGTTACTATGTAATGACTGCAAAGGGAATCAGTCTTTGTGCATGAAGTGCCTCTAAAAGCACATTAAAGGGTATCATTCAAATGCCAGTCGCAAATGGGTTGTTCTTCCCAGATGAACTGGATTTGACTGCGGTTGACATTTTTCTTAGATTTGCACTTAAGCTAGCTGATTTAACACCTTTACTGATGCATGGAATTCGATTTTTAAGGCATTTTTCCACTTTGCTTTATAGTTGAGTAACAAAATATGCTCGTAAAGTTGGAATAATTATTGTTTTTAAGCCATGTTTGTCTTTTTATTCCTGTTTATGCACAACAGAAATCATCTTTGAGCATGTGCATGTTTTGTAAGTCACACTTCTACCCACCCCTTTCTATCACGTAAATGAAAATATTATGCTGTTTTTCTTTCTAACATTGCTTTAATTGTTGAGTTTTGTGTTATTATTTATGTTTTCCTTTCTCACATATATGTTAAAAGAGTCGTATTTAGCTAAACCCACTTTTATTAGTCTTTGGTTCATTTTTTATTTGTGTATTTAGACCCTAATAGTTCATAAAGTTTGGGCTTGAACCCCCCAGGTGCTGCAAAACTGTTTTAATTCCTGCTTAATTTCTTACGTCTATAACTAGTTACGTCACGACATTTGCCCATATAAGGTCAAGACTTCCGACAAACATTTCTCCAAATACGATATATTTATTTGTCAGCAGTAGCGGTTGTAGTAAAAACAGAAAATATGTCCAAATTTCGAGCCGATTAGCTAAAATGTTCAAGTTGTTGGTTGAACACGACAGAGCAGCACAGCCAACAATATGGAGGGGGCGGGGCCTGAAGTGGCTCATTTGCATTTAAAGGGCCAGCGCTCAAAAGGACTTTTTTGGCGTCGTTAGTCAGAAATAGGGTTGAAGATGGACCTGTGGAGTTGAATTAATGAAGAATTCAGACCCAAACAGAGAATTTACAGTTTGTGTACACCACAGGGAAATGTTTGAAAATGCATGATTCTATTAAAACAAACAAACAAACAAACACAAAAGCAAAATATACCTTCTTTAAATTTCATTGCATGTTCAGAATAAAAAAATCGAAATGTAAATCTAACCTAAATCAATGGTTACACACTGAGTCTCAGTTACACTCATTTCATAAGAGGAATAAAAATATTGTATTCATACTTTATGGACAAAACAGTATGTGAGAGGGTAGATATTTATGAATATTTATACAAAAAGTATTGACTAGGAATTTTAAAAAAGGAAATGTTTTTGTGCTGCAGGCCGGTGATTGGATAACACACATAATAGAAAGTTTCCTGCTTCCTGGGCCTAAACATTTGGAAGTATTTTAGTATTTTTAAAGACCTTTTAAGTGTAACTAGTTTATTTTATTGGATGGCTCATTGTGCCCACACTATAGTCTTTCATACAAGATACAGAATAAAAACAAAACTAAACAGGATTGTTAATGTGTTTCTTATATCCCTTATGGAAAATATGGACAGAATTTCCCCTAAAAGTGTTATTGAATGTGACTACATCTGTAATTGTGCAAATTTAATCTCCCAGAATAAAATTCGCCAAAGGTTCTGCATGAGTTCTCACTGAAACATCTGATCGAAATAGAGTCAGTTTTATTATTAGTTACATCATAATTGCATCACTTCCATAAAATGTACACTATGTATAGACCACACATAAAAATGTATTTTATTTAGTGTATTAACAAACTGTATTATACATTTTATAGACAGTGTTTTTGTACCTTTTGTTTCACAAACAACAGTATTATAAAAATAAAAGCACATGTAACATATATTGTGATCATGGCATAAGTTTTTCTCAGCAAATCTGCAGTGATACAGCATTTAATTATTTTGTTTGTTTTTCCTTTCTTACAAAAATGTATAGTAGAGTTTTAAAAAGGAGTGATTTTATTGTTGAATGCAAAGCTGAAAACTGCGATGTGAGCGTCACGCCCCAGATTAAAGGGAGGGTCATGACACTTTTGCAACCAGGAAATAAATGTGATGAGACGATACAAAAGGAAAAAAAAAACAAACAACAGAATCAAATAAACATGCTGGTACTGATGCATAGGCCTGTGAAATGATTACATTGCTTGGATTATATTTCAGCAAAAGCCTTTGTTTACGTATGGGATTGAAATTTGTGCAATCTACATATGTCAGCACATCGGCAACATATAAGTGATGGCAAAATTTAAGTTTGGATTATTAACTGTCAAAGGTATTTATTTACTTGAGGAGCAGAAAAAACAAACTATGAGGCAAGTTTGGTGAAATCCTTCATAATTTTACAATGTTGTACAAATTTATACGAAAGTTGACATGAGAATCTCAAATGCACTCTTGAGGTCCATGACGACAATGAAAATGTCCCCCAAATGTCCCCCGCACTGCTCCAGAATTGCTCTTAACCATCATCAGGCCTGTGTGATAACTGCTCTGCCATCTGTGCACCTGGCCACCTGCCCACTTATTAGCTACATAATTTGGTTGTTTCGTATTCCATCGAGTTGGGCTGTTTGGCACTGAAAGTCTGCAGCGCTGCCTGGATCCTGGCAACGTCCGTGGTGGACAGTTTGAGCCGGTGCCGGAGCAGACACGAGAACAGGTCCAGAGGCTGAGCTCCTGGAGGGGACAGTCTGTTGACCCGGTCCCGGATCTCCAGCAGCTGCAGCAGGGCCGAGTCCTGCGATCCCTGAGTATATGGGTAGTCCAGCTGTAAAATCAAGTCCTGGATCGCTTCCGGGTCAAAGTGCATACTGTAGCCGTACACCTGGATGCTGTTGATCTTCATGTAGCCTAGATTTCTCCCCGGCTCCAGGTACTCCAAGGGTTCATAATATACTGTTCCATTTCCGTTCGTCGATGGCCCCCTGATCCGGCTCCGAAGGTAAAAGTGGACCGTCTCAAAAAATGTTTTCCACTTGTTGCCCAAAGTCAAAGTCCAGTTGTAACAGTCATAGGGAAGGTCTAATTTAGTCCTCTCCCAGTCGGGGTAGCTGTTCTGGTCAATGGGCATGATCCAGCTCTCAGAGTGACTTCCCCCAAATGGATTGATATAGACCGACAGCATGGGGTCCAGGGTGGTGTTCTTGGTAAGGCAGATCTGTAGTGACATCCCCAGGAGCATGTGGACGTGGTTTGACTTGTATTTATTACTTTTCAACGTCAGCAACATCCTCTTCCTCCATGACGGGTCGAACCAGTTATTCAGCCTGACGTCGTTGCTGACAAAGATCCCGTGAATGCTGATGCGGTTGTCACGTTTCTGCAAAAGGTAGCGCAGCTCGAGGTCCTGAAGGTCTGTCTCGAAGCCGATGTAGTGGTCAGTGGAGTCGGGAACTTCGTTGCGGCACACGCCTTGGCTCAGCATGTAACCCTGGTTGCAGGTTGCGCAGCGGGAACGGTTTTCGTAGGAGCAGGAGGCGCAGGACGTGCCCTCGCCTACTGTGCAGGGGATGACGCCTTGGCAGGGGGGATGCTCGTAGGGGCAGGAGCAGCTCCTCGTCTCCTCCAGGTACGAGCCGATGTGGTTGTTTTCACTGCAGTACATTATGGAGAGGATGTAGTTCAGCCAGTAGCTTTGGGGCCTGCAACAGAGACAGAGCAAGTGAGAGACATTACAGACTTAAATATGACAGGATATTTAACCCATGAAGACCCAGTGCTACTTTTGTGGCAGTTCCCAGATGCATGTTTCTCTATATTTAACCTTTCTTCAGTGATTTAACACCATTTATTGTAATATTACCCTCTTTGCTTTGCATTTTTTCACTGCCAATCACATGTTTTCCTACATTTAATTCACTGATCATGTAGATTTTCATTAAAGCATTAAAGGTTGTTATGTCAGAAACAGAACAAACTGAAGAAAAAGTGACATTTTCAGTCAAATCTATCAATAACTGAACATAATCCCGGTGTGTCCATCTGCTGTCATTGATCCAACTCCATGGGTTTTACTGGTGAATCAATGTTGTAGAGGATGACGGTGTTTCCATAGTAACTACGGAGCCTCTGAACATCCAAATGGGTCATATCTGATGACCATGAAAAGATGACAAACTCCATTTTACACCAATAATTTACGCACACATTGAATGAATAAATGATCAAATCTTGCAGTAACATGAAAACTCTGCATTCCTATTGTACTGCCTATAGCCAATGGGTTAACAGGACACCTAAAAACTGTCTACCTACCTACCTACCTACCTACCTAACTACCTACCTACCTACCTACCCACCCATCTATCTATCTATGAAATGGACAGTTTATTTTGATATGTATACTATTTTTGCATTTCATACAGGATTAGTTAGGCTTTATTTTGACAAGTGTAAGATGTGTTATTTGTTACTTTGAGGAAGTGACATGGGACTTTATGATCAGTAGAAAAAGGTGAGGTAAGGGGGTGGGAGTATATAAGTTGAACTTCATTCCTCTCCTTTTTGAATTATTATAACAATTGTCCTTGTTTTTTATTTTTTTGTTTGTTTTTTTGTTTTAAATGTTGATATTAAAAAGTCTATCTATTCCTACATGTATTCGTCAGACTGGAAAACTGCAGAAACAAAACAAGATAACAAGATGGGACCGTTTTAAACAATAATATAAATAAAGCAAATAATATAATCTAAGCAAAATCTTAGATTCATACAGATAACTGTTGTACTTTATCTTAATATTCTACAGTTACTGAATGCCTTAGTTTTAAGCATCCTGTTAAATGTAGCGACTGATGTGCATGTTTTTAATTCTTTATCAAGGTTGTTCTACCATTTTCTGTGACAGTGTGGGTTGACAAGTGCATATCGCCACCTATTGCAGCAGAGGTGACATGATTTCAGCAATAAATCGATAACAGTCCCAGTAGATGTAGACTGGGATGAAGACAGCAGCCCATTTAAATGGTTTCATCATAGCTCAACTGAGGTGTGTAAGGAAACACACTGCATGTTACATATAGTCGCGTAAAAAAAATGATTAGACCATCTAAAGTTGTCAAAAACAATGGTTATACAGTCAAGAACTAACTCCTGTGTGTATCATGTGACTAAAACCGACAGAAAAGAAACATGGAATGTCTAAAAGCACTGTTTTTATCAGTACAATGCCATAGATATTG
>JAQQZY010000020.1:1821404-1837848 GCA_030068375.1 Ostorhinchus rueppellii | reverse complement strand
GCCCGGGAATCGAACCCGGGTCCTTCTTGCTGTGAGGCACGTGTGCTAACCACTGCACCACCGTGTCGCCCTATTTATTAATTTTTCTTTTATTATTCTGTATTTAATTTGCCTTAATTAAACCTTCATGAATTCTATGTTTGTTGGATCTGCAAGTGTCAGGTGTCAAGTATTCCTTATCTGCTAGTCTTGGTGAGGTTCTTCCATGTTTTTTTAGGTAGGTGGGATGGGTGGGTGTCATGTAAAAAATTATGTGTGCGGACATTCATTCATTCATTCATCTTCTATACCCGCTTTATCCTCACTAGGGTCACGGTCTTGTCAACATTTCTAAATAAAAATAATATTAAAAAAAAAGATTAATTTACATCATGTCAGATGGTAGAATGGTACTTTGGTAGGTAGTTTCCTCCACTAGATGGCGCTGAATGACCTCATATGAACACTCTGTGCCACCATGCCCTATCTCGCAATGATAATGAATCATTTAAAAAATTCCTGGATCCAGACGGTGATCCAGATCGCCTCCAAAATTTAATCATCTCTTCCTTGACCTGGAGCGGACATATCCTGAAAATTTTATCAAACTCTGGCAAAAACATGACCTCCTTGGCGGAGGTAATAAGAGGAAGGATAACACACAAACAAATTTCACTAGAATCATTCCAGTACCAAGCGGTTACTGAAATCATATCAATTATTTTATGTTTTGAAGTGACGGACCAAGAAATGCTGTATGGTGCCACCAGCTAAATAAATCGATTTCATATCAATCCAACATAAACAAGGAAATTTTATCCATATTTTATTTGTAAGCACACAATATAGTTTCAGTTAGTAATGTTTTTTTTTTACTACTATAATTATAATTATTATTATTAATATTATACTTTTTATTTATTTCAGTGAATGAAAATGTTCTTCCAATTCTAGTTTCTGTCGTTTCATTATTTTCATTAACAATAATATCCTCTGTAAACAGGCACAACAGTGGACACCATGACATATCTGGATATAGTGTACTGTCTGTCTGCTCCAGTCTGTGTGCAGATGAGATGCATAACGTTCTACTTCCAGGTCAGGATTTGATGCAGAAGCTGGTCCAGTTTGAGTCCAATTGGCCTGTTTACATGCACAGGTAGATGGAGTTTCAATCACATTATACAGGTGTATTGATCCGACAGCCAAAACTTCAATTTCAGTTCAGCTGACATGTTTATGTGTATTTTTAAAGCCCAGTTTTAGTCAAATTAATAACTCATATTTTAAGTGTCAAGTGCTAGCGCTTTAAAATACAGAGGTATGAATATGGACCTTAATTGTTTACCTGCAAAAAAAAAAAAAAACCTCATATGGAAATAATCCTGTTCTGCAGCATTGATTCACCAATAAAGCCCTTGTTGTTTTTCAGCTGGCAGTGGTTGTTTTTATGATATACTTTGCTGAAAAAGTCATTTTTTCTTCAGTTGTCTCTCTTTTGCTGTAATAACGATGGAGTTTTATGAGCTTCTACATGGCGCGTAAATTAAATATGAGAAATTACCTTCTTTTTACTGAAAAATGCAGAAGATAAAATAATGAGTAGTGATAAATCATTTAGGGAAATATTGGCTGTAGCAATTCATTTGAAAGTCCAGACAAAAATACTTCTTTAAGGATGAATCTGCAGGAGTTTGGGTATGTTCCTTTACATTCCAACAAAACCATCCATTTTATTTTAATAGATACTGGATACACCTGAATAAAATGTGAAGTTTTACTATGATACTTTGCAGAAACAAGCAAAGATGTTATTGTAAGAAGTGCAGAATTATTGTAGGTTTATAATAAAGCTGTAAAGGGATGGGCTTTAATATTCAGAGGTGTGAAAATGGACCTTAAATTAAAAAAAACAAACAACATCTGACATTTTTGCACCTTTTGGATTCATATAACCGCATCATATGGTTAAACTCACATTCAATAAATCCAAGAGAGTTCTCCAGATGTAAAACTCATGTGTGGCAATAAAACAAGCACTCCACAGCACAAATTGAAACGCTTTAATGAAGAAGTCTTTAATTACAAACAGAGCTGAAGCTTTTAGAGGACGCCATATTGACAGATCCTGGAAGGAGTGAAAGATCGATGGTGAAATCCTTCCTAACTGATTTAAGTTTTATGGAGAATGTGTTTTTAATTTAGAGAGGAGCTGCAACTAACAGTCCCGCTGAGAATAGATAAAGGTTAACACTTGTCTCCATCAAACATCTCCATTTTGACAACACGTTTTGTGGATAATTGAGTTCTGAAAAAAGCCGAAAAGAAAACAGGATGAGATTACTTCTTGTGTTTTCAAGTACAAATTGAGTTAGATGAAGTTTCTGCAATTCGGGTTGGGTGAAGTACCTCATTTTGTCCTGTTTCAATGTACTGAAATGTGCAGTGGGAGCGCTGTCACCAAAACAAAATCCCAAGAGCGATGAAGGTGTAAGAAATGGCAACATATTAAATAGTTTTTCTGCTGAAGCTCTGTTTCCTGTGATCACAGCAGTGGTTCTCAAACTTTTTACAGTGGAGTATCCCCCTGAAATATGCTTTTTTATCCAAGTACCCCCCACACTTCCTTCAGCATTTTTGATTGAAAAAAAATTGGCCAAATTTGTTCCTGTGGTAAATGTGTTTGTTTATATTTTCTAAATTTTGTAGACAAACAACCTATATTTGTTAACTGTAATATAAAAAACACCCACATTTTTTAAAGTAAATATTGTGTGCAAAATGTAAACTGAAAAGTACCTTCTTTCATTGATAAGAAACATAAAGAAACTGATCATTAATTAACAAATTAACCTTTTATAAACAAAAAATAATGACTTAGCACCTCAAATCAACCCATTCTGAATAAGATAAAAAATAAATAAATAAATAAATAAATAAATAAATAAATAAATAAATAAAAAACAATGTTCTTAAAATATCACCAAAGCTTATTTGGGTGGAAAAACCTGATTAGATTCTTTATTTCATCACATATCACTACTAGAGTAAATGTATATATGTGTGTATGTGTGTGTACATATATTTTCTGTTGTTGTCATTTCTGTTGTTTCTTAAGTCGTTCTTTGTAAATTGTTTTCTGGGGATATAGGGGCACATAAAATAAGACTAGTCTTCTTTCTGTTACCTTTCATTCTAGTACAGAGAACGTTTGTATTTCTATTAAATTGTTTTTTATTTTACAATAAATGAAATAAAGAATAAAAATGAAATGAAAACATAAAGTAAAAGAGCATCAACAATATTGAGGGAACACAAGTGCTAATCACTCATATTTTCTAGACGTGCAAAACTGAAGGCTTTTTGAAACGATTGAGGGCTTTATGACTTCCACAAATCCAAAGGATGCCAAGTTCTTTTTGCTGGGACTGCTACCTGGAGATGTGTAAGAAAAAGACAAATACCTGTTTAAAATTCTTATAATTGCTTCCAAAAAGGCCATTAAAAGGAAGTGGCTCCAAATGGATGCACTCTGTGAGGATCAGAGGCTGGCTATAATAGAGGGGAAAACAGCTGGACTAATAATAAAATAATACATAATTACTACTGTGTGTCATGTCAGTATTTTGTGTTCAGTTAGTGACCTCTAGTTTATGCGTTATATTGTCTGTTGATAAAACAAATACAAATAAAGTATATTTTAAAAATGTTACCAAAGCTAAACAAAACTCAGAGTTCTCCCCAGACAATGGAACAAAGCCAGTACACTGCTAGCTCAGCACCGCTATACTCATTTTCAAATTTGGGGCATTTTTTTTCTATTTTCCGCCGATAATTTTTTGCTAAAATCTACCAAAATCCGTCAGGATAGCAGTCACACGCTCTGTTTCCCACCGCCATGATGTTTTTCCTTTGAAATCTCGCAGAGTTGCGTCTATCGCGAGGTTTCAGCGCGAGACTTTCTTCCCATTGGTTGTATATGGAGTAAGGCATTAAATCAAGCACTCTTATTGGTCGGGATCTGACCGAACGTAAACTCACTTCCTGTTTACATCCTGACGACACGAAACCTGACCAAACGCAAGCGTTATATGAAGCCTGGTGATCAGAGAATAATCTGTGCATTTTTTTTGTTGCGACCTTGGCGGTGACCGCGGCCCGTGTAGCCGAGGAGGAACGGCCAGAAAAACGACCGTCACACGTGCGTGTCCTCCCACTCCGGACAGTCCATCCAGAAGGGGGGGAGGGGGTATTATACATTTCTCAGAACTATTTTATGAATGTACTGTGATTATTGCTTTAGATTTCAACATTAATTCTCATTATTTATTTTGTATTCGGTAAATGATGACTCATTTAATGTATTTTCCCCAAAACATTTCAATTACCCCCTGGGCTTCTTCCAAGTACCCCTGGAGGTACATGTACCCCACTTTGGGAACTCCTAGATTACAATAACATGAATCCTGTGATTCTACTAGAAATGATTTTTTTTTTTTTTTTTAAAAGCCATCTATCAAAAGCTATAGGATAGAGAATAATAAGCTGCATTTAGCCTTTGCAGTTCTTTGTTTTTGTTTGTAAAAGATGATGAACTGGATTGTCCTTTCAGTCTATTTTAAATAATGTTGCTATTCATCATCGTTGTGAATTTATGCACTGGAGACAAAAGATGAAAAGACCCGTTTGAGGAGCTGGAAGGAGATTTTGCAGTAGATAGCCATGGGAGCTTTGTGGAGCTTTATAGTACACTGCCTTACAGCTTGCTCAGATCTATTGTTATGGAAACAGAGGATGTATTGGCACTTTTGTCTAACAAACTCTAAACATAGATTTTTACATGTTGAATGAGAGGAAAATTACCCTGTACTACAGTGCATTACCACACAACTGAAGTGAAACCAATATTTAATCAAATATTTAGATATATAAACAAGAAATAGATGCTTTATTGGCTCTTCAGTTTAACCCATAAAGACCCAGTGTTGCTTTTGTGTCAGTTCCCAAATGCATTTTTGTCTCTATTTAACCTTTCTTAAGTAATTAATCTCTATTTATTATCATATTATCCTCTGTATTTTGCATGTTTAATTGTAAATCCTGTATTTTACCATATTTAATTTCCTACATTTAATTAAGATGTTCATGTAAATTCAAAGTAAATTCAAAAGCTATTATATGAAAAAAAAAAAAAAGTGTGCTAATATTATTCTCTGTATTTTGCATTTGTTTTGGTATAAATTATGTATTTTGCTATATTTAATCCACAGATCATGTAGATGTTCATTAAAAAAAATAATAATTATATAGAAAAATTAGCAAAAAGTGAATTTTTCAGCTAAATATATCATGAACTGAACGGAAACCAAGTGTGTCCATCCACTGTCATTGATCCAACCTTTCTTAAGCAATTTATCACCATTCATTTTATATGATCTCATATTTAATCCACTGATCATGCAGATGTTCATAAAACCTCAGATTAAATTTGGGATTATTATATCAGAAACAGAGAAAACGGATGAAAGAAAGCAAAAAATACATAAAAACAAGCATATGGAACTTCTGTCATTGATCCAACTCCATGGGTTTTACTGGTGAATTAATATTGTAGAAGATGATGGTGTTTCCATGGTAACTGTAGACCCTCTGAACATCCATATAAGTCATATCTGATGACCATGAAAAGATGAAAAACTGCATTTTACACCAATTATTTACATGTGTTAATTGGATTAATGGATTAACGGGTATTATCAGATCAGTAGATGGGTTTGGATGTTTAGGTCTTTATGGGGTAAACATGTCTGAAGACGTCAAGAAGGACAGGACAAAAGGAGGACAAAGCTAATGGTAGAAGAATGCCTACGGACCATCTTAATCTGTCATAGTTGAGAGGAAATGACCTTTCCACTCTGTTCATTTGCATTTTAAATCATGCAAAGACAGCTTTGCATCATGAGTTGTTTCCAGCGCTAAGGTTTGTTGCCTATTGAGTGTATTTGAGTTAATTTATGTTCATTATTTAGAGTCTGTCAATACTTTTAAGTATCTGATTAGTCCTTTTTAATCTAGGGCCTAAACAGCCATCGGTGACTAGAAGCATCAAAATCTACTGATCGAAACAGTTTCATACCATCCAAACCACTAATCCTATCAGTGAGTTCTGGTTATTTAGGTAAAAGACAGACAGTTTCTCAGCTTTTCCAGCAACGTCCGATATAACCTAATTGGACATTCAGGGAAAGTGAAAAGGTGGAAACAAACTACAGAAATAATCATGTTCTGCAGTAATGATTCACCAATAAAACCCTTGTAGTTTGTCAGTTATCAGTATTTGTGGACTTTTGTTTTTTATGTCAGTTAATGATACACTTTTCTTCAGTTTTCTCTGATTTGCTAAAATAACTGATGGAGTTTTATAAACATCTACATGGTCAATAAATTAAATATGGGAAATTTCCTTCGTTTCACTGATGAATACTGAGTAGCAATAAATCATTTACAGAAATATTGGCTGGAGAGAACAATTCATTTGAAAGTCAACACAACCAGGGTGAACCTGCAGGAGTTTGTGTGTGTTCATATACATACGTACTAACAAAACCATCCAGTTTATTTGAATGGATACTGGACACAGTGGATTGGCTATTTGTTGGGGTAGCAGCATCAGAGTCAGGGATACCAACAGACTGGATCAAATTATCAAGAAGGCTGGCTCTGTACCAACAACTGTCAGAAATATATTATATATTATGGTGGGACCTTTCTGTGTGGAGTTTGCATGTTCTCCCCGCTCTATCTCTATATGTCAGCCCTGTGATGAACTGGTGACATGTCCAGGGTGTACCCCGCCTTCGCCCTTAAGTAGCTGGGATAGGCTCCATGTGACCCTAGTGAGGATAAAGCGGGTATAGAAAATGAATGAATGAATGAATACTTTCTTTACATACCTTCAGATGAGACACTATTTTGACAAACATGTTACATTAACAGAGGAGGAGAATGACACTGACTTTAAATTCTTATTGATTCATGGACAGGACATTCGACGCTGCTGCTCGGGTCCTGACTAGAACCAGGAAGTACGACCATATTAGTCTGTGCTCAGGTCTGAGCACTGGCTTCTGTGGCTCAGAGAATAGACTGTAAAACAGCTCTGCTGGTGCAGAAGTCTGTCCATGGTCTAACACCAAAGTACATCTGTGACATGGTGGTCCCATATGAACAATCTTGGACCCTGAGAACCTCAGGGACTGGTCTTTTGTTGGTGCCCAGAGTCAGGATTAAACACAGTAAAGCTGTGTTTCAGTTCCATGAGTTAAACTCTGGAACAGTGAGACAGACCTCTGCTGTGACAAAGTTTCAGCCCAGGCTGAAAACAGTGTTCAACTGAGCATAGAACAACTGAAAGGGTTCTATCTGACCTCTGACCTTTTACTCTATTTTAATTTATATGTATTTATGTTTTATTGATTATGTTTAATTGTCTGTTTTTAACTTGTCTCTTTTCCATGTTTGTAAAGCAGTGAATTGCCCTGTGTATGAATTGAGCTCTATAAATAACTTGGCCTTGCCTTACAAAAAAACACATATGAAGACTTCACCTATGTCTACAAAAACAGAAGAACCTTTCCACAAGATATATTAAAGTAATACGGGAAAAATAAGCTGAAGTAATACTACCTACAGATATATGTAAAACCACTATGACTTCTTCCTGTTCAGGTCAGTGGAGGGAATTTAAATGGAAAAACATTGTACAATTTTTTCTTACACCTTATGTCAAACGGTAAGTGTAAGAATCTGAGCAGAGGTCATTTTTGAAGGAATTGTGTTTTTGTGGAGGCAGGGCCCTTTCACATTTTTGGGACTGTGCTAAGATTGTACCTGACAAAGGAAATCAACAGTATAATTAGAATGGACTTACCATTTGATTTTATTGTGAATTACTTGGGTAAGCTACCACACAGGATGAGGAAACGCTTTGTTAAAGGGGCACAAAATGTGCAAAGATCCTCCAACAGTCACACCCCTTGCCCCGTCTCCTGATTACCCAGGTGTGCTTATGGTCCTGTGTAAATCTGTTTATCTTTTGGGCTCATGCAAGAGGCTTTTTTTTTTTTTTTTACAAATTCCAACATGTAGAGTTTTTCGACTACAGGTTGGAATTTGTCTTTTTTTCTCACCTGGAACCCGATTGTTTTCCTTCCTCCATCTGCAAACACAGAGTGCATTCGTTGCGATTCGTCAGTTGTAACTGTACCTGTATTCCCCGTGTATGTCCTATTGTGGTTTTTCTGTGTGACCTTGGTCTGTTCTAACTGGAATGAAATTTCATTGCTCTGAAATATGTGCAATGACAATAAAGAATCTTCAATCAACCCTTCTGGACTGGACGACTGTTGTGAATTAAATTTAGGACATGGAAAGGCTGACCTCATTAAGACTCACTGCTGACAAATGTAAAATATATATATATATATATTGGGAAATATTTATGTTAATCAAAAAAAAATCCTTGAACCTGTATAATCTTATATTTATATTTGATTATTTGGACTTTTTTTTGCTGAACTTGGCCTGAACATGTTTGCGTTTTATTTACCTAAAGGTTGAACCTATATGCTCTAACAACTGTAGTCTGTCTTTTTTTTTTTTGTTGCTGTTGTTTATTTGTTTTGTTTTTTTTACTTTTTTTTTGCTTTATATATTGTAAAATGTGGGTATGTAAAAGTAAAGTATAAAAAAGCACCTTCTCCAACAGACTGCTGCAGGGCCGTTGTTGAACAGACAGGTTCAGGGACTCTTTCCTACCACATGCCAGAACACTGTCCAATAAACTCACCTCTGTCTGGGGTCTCTGCTCATAAATCCATTTGCACTTACATGTCATTTGCACATTTCCCATTTGTAACATTTCGACTTGTTTTCCACCTTACACTTCAGTTCTTTTTCAGCACATTACAGTTCATTTTCAGCTCATTACAGGTTTTATCCAAATTCTACCCAGATCTTTTTATACATCTAATTTATCGTGTACAGTGTGAAGTGTTTGCTCTTGTGTTATCGTCTCTTTACTCATGTTTGCTGTGATATTCTATTATTATTATTACTGAATGTGTGCCATGCTGCTGCTACACTGTAATTTCCCACTTTGGGGTAAATAAAGTACATCTATCTATCTCTCTATCTTCAGTTGAATAGGTGTGATTTTACAATGATACTTTGCAGAAGCAATAAAAGATATTATTGCAAGAAGTGTAGAATTATTGTGGGTTTATTATAAAGCTGTAAAGGGATAGGCTGCCATAATAGAAGTAAATAATTTAATACCATTATAATTAGAGTGAAAATAGAGCTGTATTTAGTGTTACACAGTGTACAGCAAAAAGACAAAGTCATTGGAATTAGAATAAATAACATAATATAAAGCCTGCCCTGTCCTGCCAGTCCTTCCTCTTCCCTAGTATTATGTTCTGTTACTTTGGAACTTTGATTGATGTTTTTTATTAGTTTATTTGGGCAGCAGGAATCCCTGCCAGTTTCATTTGACGAATAATATTCTTTTGGTTACATTTGTTAAAGTAATTGACTTTTATTAAACTCTCTTTCGGTTCCCTCCCCGCATGCACTCTTTGTATTTGTTACGGTCCATGAGTCAAGCCATGAAATGTAAAAAATAACCCCAGCACATCAACGTTATTTACCTCCCAATGTAGCAGAGAGCAGGAAGTGGGTTCCGTATTTCCTGATAATATTGTCTGTGATGGCGACCAGACTGGGCCTCCTGCCCAGCTGCCTAATGGTTTGGAGGAACTCGGGGTCCAGTGGCAAGGAATAGCCATTGTTCTCTTGTCTCTCCAGGGCCAGGCTGTTCACCTTCCAACGGCCAAACTCCCTGCAATGTCAGACAAACACATGCTCGGTGTAAGTAAAGGACACACGACATGAGCGCTGTATGTGCACATGTTCGAGAGTGGACACGTGTTCAATGCAACACTACGGACACAATAAAGGCTACTGTCAGAGATTCAAGATCAAGATTCCCTTCATCGTCATTAGAACCGCTATATTGTCACAGAAAAACCACTATAAATACAAATAAACAAATGAAACGGCTCCTGGAAACATTCTGATATACTTCTATAAAGGATGCAAAGACAAGACTAAATCCAGCGAATCATACTGAAGTCTTGTTTTCTACTTCCTGGAAAGAAGGAAAAGGACACAGCTTGCTCCTCACAAGGAGGCTCATAGTCAGATCTGCTCCGTGCCGGGCAGAAAATACGATGTCTGCATGACCTCTAAGTGAATCCACTCTTTAAAAGATGAATAGTCTCATGCTGTTTCTACCTCCGTCTCAGAGAATTGCTTTGCACCACAGTGGAAAAACATTGTGTTTTTCTTCCAATTTTAAATAATAGCACAATTTTTTCTCATCTTGAGTCACTTTTTGTGGCGTTGTGGTTAGACGGCTGTAATCGTGGATGCGTTGTCGCTGCTGTTTGAGGAAACAGACTTCATCTGAAGCTGAAAGTGTTTGATATTCAGCCTGGCTTCGGAGCACACCAGCTGCCTTTATCTACCAAGTGCAGTGTGAACATTGCCGCTTGATGCAAAGATTAGCATTCAGATACAGCCGGTAATAAATTTGGAATTACCCCAGAACTTGCAGGGGAGAATTTGAGGACTTCCTTTCCTTAGCTTGGGGAAAAGAAGTGTAAATGAAGTGTTAAGACCATGTGGGTTTGATGTATTCTAGATTTCTATCACACCGTCCAATCAATACATAACACAATGAGTACAGGGTAAACAATCACCCGCTATGATGGACAAAGTTTCAGAGTACACACAATCATTTTAACAATACTTAGTTTGGACTTGGTTGCAGCCAACCACGCTGGCAACCACCTCCTATTTGAACATTCTGCAGACGTTTTATTAGAGGCACTTTATGATTGAAATAAAGCTTAGATGGTACATCTGCTCTGCTGGTGAGATGTACAGATGGATGACAAATTAAAGGAAAAACACAGCATGAAGACTCTTCATAAAGTGTCGGCCTCTATGACAGCTTCAGTGTTCACAGGCATTAATTCCACAGTGTGTGGAGGCATGAACGCCGCCTTCTAAGACCGGGGTGTCAGACTCATTCGAGTTCAGGCGCCACAGTCAGTCTAATATGATCTAAATGGGCCAGACCAGTGAAAAAATAACGGTAAAAAAAAAAAAGTAAAATCACATTATGAAAATGTTTACATCTACATTTTCCTTAAAAATCTGAATAAAGCCTACAACCTGAAATGTATTAAGAAAAACAACTACAATTCTAAAAACAAAATTCCAATTGACTTTATTTCTATAGGACATTTAAACAACAAGAATGTTTCCAAAGTGCTGCACATCATAAAAACAATCCAATAATTAAGAGAAAAACAAAAAACAATAAGTCCATAAAACGACAGCAATGCTCTAAATAAAACAATAAAATCAAAGAGTTAAAAGTACTAAAATCTAAATAAATAAAAGACACAGAGGACCACACAACTCACAGGGGTTAGCCCTTATTGTATATTTTTCGTCTTTATAGTCTTTATTGTATATAGTTATTCTATATTCTGTTTGATTTTAACTTTATTATATGTTTCTACTGTTGTTGCTGGAACACCAGAATTTCCCCAGTTGGGATCAATAACGTCTGTCTATTTTTATCCATCTAAAAGCCAAAGAATAAAAGATGAGACCTAAAACACTCCACCATGGGGGCTGTTGGACAAAATCTTCTCAGTCTGAGTTCATCATTTACACATGTACATTAGAACTTACACAGTGGATCTACAAATACACAAAACATTTAGGAACAGGCAGAATATTGTAAAACAAAAACAAACAAAAAAATTACACTTACTTCTCTTAAGAATTTCAGGTTGTTCATATTTGTTCAGGTCACTTTTTTATTTTTTTGTAAAAGAATAGTTTGTTAATGTCAACATCTTCATGTCATTTTACGTTTTTGTTTTTTTTTTTTTACACTAAAACAAAGAAAAAATTGCCTTTGTTATTATTTACAGGCTATTATGATAGTATTTTACTGGTCTGCTCCACTGTAGATGTGGAACTAAAAGGATCTTCCTGGATTGTTAATATCTCAGCATTCATGAAGTCACCCTATGGGTCAGACCGGATCCTCTGGTGGGCCGGTTTTAGCCTTTCCATATAATGTCAGGTGCATTTAAAGCAGATTTTTGGAAATTCACAAAAAAGAAAATATGAATCATGAGTGTTTGAATGGAGTGAATAATGTAGGCTGTACTGTCACCAGCAGGTGTCGCTGTAGGTTCTGTTACACATGTTGCTGATAAACACAGTAGAAGAAGCAGAGCGCGAACATGGCTGCGGCGTCTTTTTCAAGGATAATGTACAAGAATAATTCATCTCCATGACCTATATTATCAGACGTGTTTCACACTTTATGGGAATATGTGGGAGGAGGTACCAAACAGTTACATGAGTTAAATATTCATAACAGCAGAACGCCGACTAAAAATCAAGATATTCTCTCATTTCGGTGTTTAGAGAAATATCTTCGGTGCACTGGTCCAGAATTCATTGGAGATCTAGTGACTGTGATCTGCTGTGTATGCAGAATATCACTGACATCATTTCCAAACTCATGAAACTATTTGGTGAGTCCTCGTACCAGTTCCCACACGGCCATTTGCACTTTGTCCCATCACTGGAGAAAAGTCTGACTGACCCCATCATTGTTCTGAAATAGGGCACAAACCCTCCATGGCTTGTCTGTATTTCATTAAACCAATCACAATTATCTCGGTCGGTGGTAATCCAAGGTTGCAGTGACATGGCTGAATTCCTACGGGGGAGGTTGAAGTGTGAAAACGGTAACAAAAACGGAAAACAGAAACAAAAAGGGCAGAGGAAGTAGATAGAAATAATAATTACCAGACTTATTCTATTAGATTTATTAATTAAACTACGCCACCATTGTCATTATTTTTCGTCACGCACAGATGTGTGTAAAGCAGCGTCTGAGCTGACGGCTCTCACACAAAAAGAGCAAAGGCAAAAACTTTCATGATGATGGATTTGATTATATGACACAGCGTGGAAGGGAAACTGTTTGCATCACTGAACAACACACGCAGCTGCATATTAATGTTCACATTTGGCCTTTAGCCAGCAACCATATATTTTGTGTCATGAATAGGATTAGCTGACGTGACTAAAGAGGCACGCGTGCATGAAACACAGACAAAGGTGCTGCCCACATTTGGTCATTTCAGTAGATTTGTTTCCATAAATGTATTTTTTTCCACAATATATATTTTTTTTTATTAATTTTTAACTTTTACAAACAAAGAATGGATACATATTATCAGTATGGTCCACTGAAGCAAGGAGTGAAAAACAAAATAGGCAAACAACTAAATAAAAAAAAAACAAAAAAAAAACACCATAAATGTATTTAATGCACATTTGGAAATTTTGCATTACCAAAAAAAAAAAAAATCTTATTTTTCACAAAAAAAAAAAAAGTTTATTTCACTTACTTGAGGTGGCTTTGTAAGAAAATACACAACTGGAAACATGATTTTTAGTTGGAGTTCTGCTGTTATGAATATTTAACTCATGTAACTGGTACCTCCTCCCACATGTTCCCATAAAGTGTGAAACACGTCTGATAATATAGGTCATGGAGATGAATTATTCCTTTCTATATCCTTGAAAAAGACGCCGCAGCCATGTTAGCGCTCTGCTTCTTCTTCTGTGTTTATCAGCAACATGCGTAACAGAACCTACAGCGACACCTGCTGGTGACAGCCTACATTATTCACTCCATTCAAACACTCATAATTTGCATTTTCATTTTTGTGAATTTCCAAAAATCTGCTTTAAATGCAGTTGACATTATATGGAAATACAGCTATCGATGCCTATTTTATGCAGTTATGCAGTCTACTGAGGCAGCTCTAATTTCAAGAAGCGTACAGCAACAAATTTAAATACATTTAAAATTCATGTGCAGTTTTGGGAACTTTGGAAAAGTGCCTCAAATGCTGAAATGCACACATTTTCCCTCTTTTTTTTTTTTTTTTGCAGAGATGGTGAGTCACGTAATGTATTCTACATAGCAATCCAGTGTTATAGTAACATCATTTAGTCACAGCAGTCAATTTGTAGCAACCTCTCCAGATTAAAAATGATAATAAATGCTATTATTTATTTATTTATTTTTGGGTCGCCTGGTCACATTAGTCCCATATGAATAGAACTTCAAACAGGCATGCTCAAACACCATAATTTCTCGCACCACAGAACGACCAACATTAGGGAATGAAGTGCTTTCTGACGTCTCTTTATAAACCCAGAGACACATTTATTCCCTCATGCACACACACACAAACACACACACACACACACACACACACACACACACACACACACACACACACACACACCCTGCAGCTGCAAACATCTAAACAAAGCTGCCCTTGCTACAAGAACTTTGCTTTCGCCTGGAATATCACGGAGCCCCATGGGTACAGGCCTGCTGCCAATCAATTTCCCACCAATAACAGTGACCCCTCGAGAAAAATACAAAATAGAAAACACCTCATTAAGGCCTGTTTCATGTCGATGTTTCTCGATAACGAGCGGCCATTAGTGCTCCTCGCCGTCTACTGGGGCCGGCTGAAGAGGGGAGCAGTGGAGAGAGAAAGAGGACAGCTTAACTGTGATCGACACCCTGCCTCGCTGCGCTTCCCGCTGATGGACATTTATGAAGGGTGCCACAGCTGCACAGGAGGATCCAGCAGCGACACCCATCATTGCATACATCCGCCAAGACTTCAGTTCAACGTCACCCATAGGCACTCGAGAAAGTCGTTGAGTGGAACTGCGCAGGTTTGTTTCACCTTTAACTCTGCTCGGTGAGGTGCTGAGTGACTGGAATAGCCTATCGCAGACATGTATGCATGCACGTACACATACGGAGACAGCAGGTCTATTTCACTCTCAGCTCTGCGTGGCAGGGGAATCGCCGCATATCTACCTGTCAGACCCCCCTCTGAGTCGAGCTGCAGCACAGTGCACCAGGAGGTAAGGTGCAGCAGGAGCTACAAGGGCTGCGATCAGAGCGGGGGGAGTCGTACCCTGCTACCTGTCCATCACGGCCCAGGTGTCTCAGATCCATCATAGAGGATGAGTAGCCTGAGGGTGCTGCCGGGTGCCCAACATAACAAATGAAGGAATCAACCCAAGCAAATAACACACTGTTGCAGTTCAAAGGCAAGACCAAGCTGAGCAATGGAGATGTGCTCAGTTGGTTCAGAAGATGACTTAGCTAACTGAATTTCTGGCAATCAGTAGTATTTATGCATTCATTATTCTGTGTGAAAATTGCCTGAGGGGAAATCAATATAAAGTTAGGCTTACCAGTGGGTGAAATCCTGACCCCTGTTTATAAATAATGGAATAGAAAAAACATTAAGGATGCTATTACTGGAGCCTAGCTCTATTAAATAAGTGTTTAAAAAAAAGGAGCACTGTCTCTTTAAATTTAAATACAAATCCTTATATTACCCGATGTTATATGGATTATACCAGAGGTGGCAAGTAACTAAGTACACGTACTTTGTTACTGTACTTAAGTAGAGTTTTTAGGTATCTGTACTTTACTTGAGAATTTATTTTTCTGTCAACTTTTTACTTTCACTGCCTACATTTTTGCATAAATATCTGTACTTTATACTAGTTACATTCTCAGAATAGGATCGTTACTTTTTCAAACTAAAAGCATGTGACAGTACGTAAAAAAAAAACATCACTTCAGAGGGAAAAGCAGGGGTGGAGAGAAAGAGTACAGGCTGTGAACATACCTGCAAAGCTAAGTACTGGAGGACCCAACCCATAATTAAACCCTTTGTCTACAAAGTAACTCACTTTTAAGGGCTTTATTTTGGGCTAAAACACACACCATCAAGAAATCTGTCATCTGTGCTGCTCAATGACATCTTTAACCAGATAAAAAAAGAGGTGAAGTTCACTTCAAAATAAAACTACGGTGAAATTAGATGATCATCATCATTAAATGTCCTGGAAATTATTTTCACTCATAAATCTTTTTTTTTTATTTTTTCCACTTCTTTGCCTGCCACCCACCTGTATTTTGTTTAATTTCACGTGTGCCCGTACTAATGAAAATTCTATTATAGCTATATGATTCTCTATCTGATTTTGCCTGGTTAAATAAATATTGTATCATTCATGGCAAAAAAAAAAAAAAATGCAGTTTTACTTTTTACTTATGTACTTTATTACAATTGAGAAGTTGTACTTTTTAACTTTTATTCAAGTAAAGGACTTGAATCAGTACTTCTACTTTTATGAGAGTATTTTTTCACCCAAATAACTGTACTTCTACTTAAGTACAGAATGTGAG
>JAQQZY010000020.1:1690915-1703031 GCA_030068375.1 Ostorhinchus rueppellii | reverse complement strand
TTAAAGAAAACTCTTCAGTGACACTGGTACAGACTTGCAGGGGCGGGGGTGCTTCCCACACTTATAAAATATAATATTAAATTTATGAAAGTCAATGTCCTGATAACTTGGTTGTTTTGATGTTATAAAGTCCTCATGCTTTTTGGGTCATTTATCACATAAAACAGTCTATGGAAACGCAATCAACAGGTCCACCATTGTGTAGTGACATTTAATGTTACTCAGTGTGCAAGAGTTATGCAGTGCAAAAGCACAAGAAAAATTCCATCACCTAATATTCACATTCTACATGAATGTATCATGACAAAAAGGAAGGGGGGGAAAGTCTGGAAATTGTATTGACATGCAAATTAATAATAAAAAGGCCCCTGGCATAAAAATCTAAGCAGTATTCAACATTGAGAGTAACGCACCAGCAAGGCTATCACTCTCTCAGTAGGAAAGGGATGGTTCATGCTGCTGCAAAGTGATTCTGCCAGTGATCATGTGTAGAAAGCCTGAGGCTGTCTGAGTGTGTCCCAGCCTGTAGAGTGAGGAGAGGGAAAATATGCAGGGTCACCATGACACCAAGTTCACGACACAGTAATATTTTAGCTGCTGCACAAGATGGAGCGAGACAGGACTGTGCACTACAACATGGTTCCGTTCTTCAATGTATAGTTTTTAACTACAAAAGATAATTTTACAAAGATTTAATATTGTGTGGTTTGTTTTCTCGGCTGTGCCTTGAACTCTCTCATCAATTAGCTTCTGCAGTTCTGCAATTACCTTGCAGTTTTTCCAGCTGTGAATACTCAGCTTCTGAATTATGCCGTGTATTGTGAAATCGTAGTCCATCAGCACCCAGCCACTGTGCAAATGCAGCACGCATACTGACATCTTCTTTTTTTTTTTTTCTTTCCACTTGTTCCAATGTAAATGCAGTGCTGCAATCACAATGGAAAGAAGGAGAATTAGTATGTAGTAGGCAATGATAATTCACCCATGTATTTCAACCCCTGGGAGCCAATGGGACTTTCCAAGGGCAGAAACAAGATTATTCTTTAATAACATGACTTAATCCCGCTTGACTGTGAAGCTTTACGAATGAACTAGATTCATTTACCTAACACATATAGCATCCAGCACATACCCCGGGCAAAAATCCACCTACAAATTCCATTCACACCTGGCCATTATCTAATGTCCTGGAGGAATAAAGAGCTAATTAGAAGGAGTACATGGGTCCTTATGAAGTCCAGCAAGGTTGCAATAGTTTGCTTTGTAATCACTCAGATCCAGAGTGTACATGCTCTCAGGGATATGCCTTAATATCAAACCAATTTTGAAATGATTTACCTGCAAGGGAAGTAAACAATTTAGCAGCGCCTTTTATCGACTCGGCAAAAATAGCTTATTGTGCAAGAAGAAATGTAACTTGATTAAAGTCTATTAAAAAGAATGTGCAGGAGGTATTTCCCCTTATTTTCCCCTCTGTACTATTGTTATCATTACTCCAAATCCTCTGTGCCTGATATCACCAATAATAATTCAGCCAAGAGAATCTATATTGCTGTGTAGCTATTATTAAAAAGCTGAACTGCTGTAACCTTCTACTATAATTTCTCTATCTGTATTTATCTGTCCCTTTCTCAGTAATCATAACAACAAGAGAGATTGCATTGTGACCCTTCCGATCCCCCTGGCCTCTAAAACACCTGCAGACAAATTTTTAACATTTTCCTGGTGTCTATCCCAGCTGTGAGCACTGAAATTCCAATGGGGGAGAATGACCTTTAAATCCTGGTGGCTTCATGTTTACTGTGACATCTTTGCAGCAGCAACATTGTTCTGATGAACAGTATGAATGCAGTAAGAACAAATTCAACTGTAGAGGAAAAACATAACTCATGCAAGGAAGATGAATTTAAAATGTATTTTCTAGTGAACTTTAAGACTTTCCAGCAACTATGAAGGATGAGGGATTTGTAATCATTAAAAATGTGTACATGCATTTCTCTTCCATACTTCCTGTGAGGTACTGACATTCAATGTAATAATCAATGAAATAGACAACAGTCCCAGTTGCAAGCACAGTGGTATTTGGGTCCCAGGTGAAAATGTAGAAAAGTACATACTGTGGCCCTTAAACTTTTTAAAGAATGTAAAGTAGGGCAATTTTTAACAAGGAAAACTTTGGAAGTATGTTGATGACTTTCAGATAAACTGTTTTGACCTGTCAAGGCTAAGGCACAACAGGAATGTGACTTAACATCCTGAAGTCCCAAGCAGCTAGAGACAAATTGTAAATATTTGACCGCCACAGTGGTTTATGGAAGTTGGTTTATGCCATTAGCACTGAGCAGAATGTCAGGTCCCAGTAGGAATTTCAACTGGAATGTGCTTATAGTTGGATGTTTGACTCAAAGTTGGACCAACTTCATCACCTTTTGCACCATCTTGTTTTTTGCACTACCCTTATTAGGGATGTAAACAATTAATCGACTATCAATTGTTGAAGAATTGGCTGAACTAAATTACAGTAATTGTTGGTTAACTGCCTTTTTCCATGGCAGTATTTGTGGGGTCGACAGTTGGGGGTGCCACTGCCTAAACTCGGCTTCTTCGCTGTGGTTGAATATCAGGGCGTGTCACCCTGTCCACCTGTCCCAAAGCTGCCGGCTTGTAATGCTTGCTTTAATGCCGCAACCAGAACCGGATCGTGGCATTGATGAGTTAGAATTGCTTTAGGGACATGGTGGAGTGAAACACGGACTGGCCCGCCTGTACTGTATCCCTAATAGTACAATAAATCAATCATTAAGGATTATGATATGTGTTTTTCATGAAGTATCTAAACAATATTTAGCTTTTATTCTTATAGACCCTATTGAAAGAGAACTTCAGGTTTTTAGGAAAATCACCACTTATCAATTAATCGTTAATTGATTGATAAGGTCAACCAACTAGCGACTGATAAATTAATCGGTAATTTGCATTCCTGATCCTTATGCCTGTACACTTTTTTTTTCTTGCACTTTATTCTGTTGCTGCCTTGACCATTGAATTTCCCCATTGTGGGATCAATACAGTGTAATCTAATCTAAAAGTCAGTGGCTGCTTCATGCATCAACAGCAATTTAAGTTGTAGCGTCCATCTCATTTGTGTTTCACTGAATCAGCTGTAAAGTGTCGTGTTAAGTAGTGTTGGTAACAATGCTATGAGTGGCTACAGGTACTATCTCTGTTGGTTTTTCAGATTCAGTTGGGACACCACCAAAATCTCCAATTTGAGGTTGAGCAATCTCCATGGCAGAAGCCACAGGTGGACAACATGAGAATAATGGTGGGTGCAGTGATGCCATTATGGCTAATTGTGTACCGAACCATTATTAACCAGCAAGTCAGCAGTTGTTCCACTAATCACCTCCTGTGCTTGCATAGTTCAGGTGTGGCACTCACATCCACATGTCAAGAAGCTTCTCTGTAGAGAAAAAACAGCAAAACATGACCCCAGTCATAAGGTGAAGCAAGATAAGATAATCTTTTATCAGTCCTGCACCAGGGAAATTTTGTGTAACAGCAGCACAAAGCAAGAACATTATGAATAGTAAAAATATTTTAAAAGGGTGAGCAATAGAAGATAAAAATGGCAAAATAATAAACAAAAAACTGTAGATGAGAGCGAAGTCAAAGGGATTTACACCATTAACACTGGGGAAAAAAGTAACATACAAAATAGTATAAATAGGAGTTATACTATGTAAGGAGTATAGCATTGCAAGTACATTTAAAACAGTAATACTATTGTACATAGAATACCTTGTAAATGACCAAATAAATACAGTTGAATTTTCAAAAGTTAGTATTTGTGATAAAGTATATAGTTATTAATGCTTAAGTTTGACTAACCTTCTTGCACTGAATACTAGTCATTTTTACCCCACCTCCCAAAGGGGAGGAAAGGGGGATTGTTTTTGGTTCGGTTTGTTTCTCTAGAAGTAAAACTTTTCAATCCTGGCTCTAAGGTTTAATTCATACCAAACTGAGTTTATAGATTTCTCAAAATGTAATCAGATCAATTTTGGGTCACGCGCAAACTAAGTCAAAGTTCAAATTTTTTATGAATTAAAAAAAAAATCTTTTTTCCGCATTTACAAATAATGGGTGAAATTTCACATGTCTGTAGCAGCAAAATAATTGAATTCATACCAAATTGGGTTTATAGGTTTTTATTGACCCAGCATACGTCTGGTTACAATTTGGGGAAAGTAGGCCAAAGTTCACATTTTTTAATGAATTTTTAAAAGATCCTTGATATCTTTTCTTTATCTTTTTCATTTTAAAGCCTTTTTTTCTCCCATTTTCTTATAATGGACAAAATTTGACATGTCTATGAAAATGATTTTTTTAAATTTTTTAAAATCAATTTACTTCAAACTTGGCACATGCATAGAGGCAACTGATATGCTGACATCAGCACACAAATAGACATGATCATATAAGCTGGATTGATGCCAAAATAAAGAACAATATGTGTGAGGGGAAGGATTTGTTGTACTTGGTACCACTTGTTGAGTATAATCTCATTAATTGATCCTTAAGAGCTATCACTATTAGATGCATGTTGAAACAGGTTGCAGATAGTTTGCAGTCACATTAAAATAGATTATTTTTGAATGCTTTATGAGGAGTTATTCATATAAGTGTTCTGATGATGGTTGCATATGCATTATTATGTGGGACCTGGACATTCTGTTCACCCAAAAAGAAATTGAGTATTTTCTGCTATGTTATAGTAAGGGTTTGTCTAAGCGGTAACACGAAGGCCACAAGTCCACAGCAGTTGTTTTGGACATTATGTAAATTAAAACTTTGGTCATTAATGTGCTACAATCCAATCAGAGGTACTCACTGAACTGAATAATGTGGCACACAACTGCTCAGTTAAAACAGGGCTAAGCAATTGATGCTGTTTACTGACCTCAGCTGCTGTCAGAAATCACATCCTTTATTACATAGTTCTTCAGTTGGATGGATGTGTTGACACTGACAAAATAAGGAAGTGAGGCATTAATATGCAATTTGGGGGTAGGCCAATAGTTGATTTTTAAAGACAGATGGAACAACACTTTATAGCAGGAAAAAGCTATTATTCAGCCAACATCATTTCCACTCCTCTTCTACAAAAATGGCAATGAATGTACATTGTAGGCTACATCTGAAAGCGATTGGTAGAAACCAATGTATGGAATGATTTTCCAGAACTGCTGAACATCCAAGTCAAAGTACTGAATAGCTAAATTAATCAAACTAACGTGTTGGGGATCGACACGTTGTATGCCATTGTGTATTTGTGCATGCTGTACAGCATTTGTCCTGCAGTCACTGCCAAAGCATTTGGGGTATAGCAATGTGATTTCAAGGCTATTGTTGTACGAAATTACTAATATCTCCCAAAATATTGGGCCAATCAAATTGATGTTTTTTGTAGCGTCTTCCTTGACCAAAAATGCACAAGTATGCCAAACTGTAGCACTCAGACGTTTCCAGATTTTGTGTGAATCCCCAGACACACATACATACACATGTAGAGGCCACTTGGCTTTTATAATATAGATAACTATAATAAGGGGGGAAAATAAATTTTCCCATGTCTCCTCTTTTGGATCCTGATTTTCATTGAAAAGCTGTGGATTGTCAAGTGTTCTTTTGTCGTTTCCTTAATGAGGTGACGCCATCAATTCTGTTTAGAGGTAGGCATGGTGCACACTTCTATACGGTGCAGTATGGTGGTGCAGTGGTTAGCGCTGTCGCCTAACAGCAAGAAGGTCCTGAGTTTGATTCCAACACAAGGAATCTTTCTGTGTGGAGTTTGCATATTCTCCCCGCTTTGTTTTAGGGGGGCGTGATAAATGCAAAAGTTAAAATGGTACCACGTCCACTTGGGATATGATTAACACTGTCCATAAAAGTATTTTAGGACCAAAACTAGATTTGTAGCTCTAAAAAAAAAACAAAAAAACCCACCACCCGAACATGAAATATTGGGAAATATCTCCACAAAACTGTGTTTTTCTCACTTTCCTTAAGTGGTATTGAATATATGAATCCATATGTAAAAGTCATTATAGTTGGTGAAGTTATTTATTTTCCACAAATAATCAACTGCCTTCACATTATTTATGTATGCGGTGTACAGGTGCTGTGAGAGAACATTTACTACAAATTTTGCAAACAAAAATTCACCCCTGTGTCTGAGTAGTTCCTAGCTAGTAGTTAGGATCGGCTAGTTCAAGAAGATGATAGTTTAAGACTTTGCTGAAACTTTTTATACTCCAGTGTCGTTCGGTCACTTCTTCTTTATCACACTCTTTACTGTAGGCAGTTTTGATGGAGGTTGAAAATGTCTGCATGGAGGAAAGTCTCCATCTGCATCAAAATCTTCTTTGGTTTCGGATCTCGTTTTGCGCTTGACGGCGGGGCTGGGTTGACTACTTGTACTTGCCATTATATCAATGGGTTCAACTCTAAACTACTGCTTCTTGATCTGGTGAAAACAAAATATAAATATATATTAATAATCAGAAGAGCATGTTCATGAGCAACTTTTTGGTTATATGGCATTCATGTGACAAACAACATCTACTACACATTAGCAGGATATATACCGATCAGCATGATCAGGAAATGGACGAACATAGTGCAATTCGTTTTTTGCTGGTAGTGGGGTTTTTTTGGAAGTTAGATACCAACTTCCTATGTAAAATATGCTTCGAATGGCCTGATGCATTACTACTGAAGTGGACGTAATGATATTTTGATTTTTTTTTTTTTCCCCCCATTTATCACACCTCCCTATATAGAGACAAGTTTTACTTCAGTGCAGTGTGTCTCTTTTATCACTTTATTTTACTACATTTACAAGAAATAAAGAAACCACATTGTTTTTATTGGAAACACATTCATTTATTTAAAGAGGTTTTGCAGACAAATGGTATATAATACTGTCTGAATAGCTTAAAAGTTATCAGCCATGTTACACTTTCAGAGTTTTGTACAGATTTTCACACTAGAACATTTCACATGAGGCATCAGCACATAAAAATGAAATTATAAGGCATATAATGGTTAGCTTCACAGAGTGTGGCTGAAGTTTTCAACTTAAATAACACATTGCATATTCTTATTTTCATACAGCTGAGCACGCTGTCATTCTCAGTCAGGAATTATCCCACTTCATAGCTGGCATGTTGGGCTTGTTGATATGTTTTTAAAAATTCACTGAAACTAGACAAACCACATTATTTCTCACTGCCCCCACAGGACTGCATGAGTACCATTTTGACTGATCATTTTCATAAAATCTGTGGCAGAATCTTTTCGACGCACAACCAAATGCCTAGAAAGTCTTAAAATTCCAAGTCGACAATATTAGTAGAAGTAATATTAGGAATATTATATGTTTGCATTCATTCATATATTCCATAGATGTTCCATGGTTAAGTTGATCAAAGATTCCAGTTTCTTTTTGAAAATGTACTGCATTTCACTAAAACTGAAAATTCACACCAATGGAATCCGCACCAATTTAAGACATCGTTCTTGGAGAAATGGTATTAAACGGCGTGAGAAAGAGCTGTACTTTCTCACGGGGTAAATGCTGGTCATGACTGTGTTACTAAATAGACCCATGCAGAGTTCTGTCCTGTTGAAGCCTCGTGTGCCAAGTTTGTCAGAGCTGAATGCCTTTGTATTTATAGGGACAGAAGAGTGGGCACAAGCTGTTGGCCCACATTGTTAAGTCAATGACAAAGACATCATCAATGAAAAACTGTATATAGATGGACTTCCTTACAGTCAGCCCCACGCAAACATGTACTTATTTGCATTTTGGTTGCATTCAAACAGAAGCAATGCTCCGCTGCATTCTATGGCTTCACAGTGGGCACTGCTTAAAGTGAAAGCACCGTCTTTCTGTTACTCTTTACACTGTTACACCCATAAAACACACAAAAGACATGAATTTTAATCAAGTGTGTGCCTACTTAACAAAACTGTGCCTATAGAAAGCTTTAAGCATAGCAATGTCATTTGTCTTCCTTAGATAAAGGGTGGACTTGTTCCCCTGATGCCGCGTTAGCTGAAGACTCCCACAGTCACTGCAGTCAGCTGTCTGACTGAACCAACTCACGTCATGTTACAGAGTGGGTCAGGAATGACCTCAGTGACCCATAAAACAAAGATCTCTTTGCATATATTGATCACAAATGTGACGCCAACAACAAAAGTGGCATGATTCAGTTATTCACATACTGACTACACTGTAAATATACTGTATATAAGTATTTGTTCCTAAACATAAAATAAGCAGATTAACAAGTAACATGTTACATAATTCAGGAAAAAACCCACAAAAATCTTCAAATAGGCAGCATAAGTTTTCACTTTGGAAAGAGTCTGTTGTAACAAAACTACGATTTGTTCGATCATTCATTGATTGACAGAAGTCTAAGAACCCAGAAGAACAGAACATAATGAAGATCATTTAACTCCTTTTAGCTTCATCTGGATCTTAGAGGACTCTCACACCAAATAACCAACTGCATATCACAGAACCAAAGCATAAATTATCCTTTGACGTTCAATCTAGTTATTAATTACACATAAAAAGAATCATGCTGGTGGAAATAGTGTGAACAAAATGCTTCATGATACTGTACTCCCTCTGGAGCAAAAGTGGTAACACTGGAGCAGTTTAGATAAAAATACACAAGGTTTTGCAAGTGCATTGCAAATCTCCTTGCAAACGTGGCAGATCTCATCTCATCATGTGGGTCCACAGGAGAACTGACTGTGCAAAATTAAATCTGCAATATATATTGATACTGTAGAGATGAAAAGAAAGCTGGTCAGTTCAGCAAAGCCGTGCGTATCAGCGACTGGTCCAATAAGGTAAGAGCTCATACAGCCCTCGACTCAGCAGTTGCAGTCATACTTTTGTAAAATCATCAGCTGTTCTTCGGACTATTAGACCCTCAGCATAGGGGTGTTTCAGGTATATCATCTCCCCTTAGATACAACGCCATCTTGTTTTGTCTCAATTCCCTCAAGTAAGGCTTTGGATGAGGCACGCTGGTGACATCACATACAACGCAAAAAGAGAAAGTAGTGCTGCTGATGCATCCTTTCAGTCTTTTTCTGTGTGTATTGTACATGTGTACATACATTGAGATAACAGCTACATGCAGCTTGTTCCCTTAGTAAGTGGATGGAGCGTTGCATAGCTAGGTTCCATTTAAGGGTGCGTATTTTTTTACAAGAGCATCAGATGTCCATCTACTGTGTCACTCCAGGATGTCGGTCTCAAATGGAACCAGGTGGTAATAGGAAAGGTTAGTGACATATGCCTCTGTTTCCTCATCACAAACATCTGTTTCCAGTGGCAAAAACTCAGTTCCATCCTCATACCTGGAAAAAAAGAATAAAAGACATTTTACTGCGTTGACAAGACAGATTTGTAGATTTGATCTGAGGTATTGTTTCGAACCAGCCGTTACGTGTTTGCTCAAGGTCAAAGAATACCTTAAG
This sequence comes from Ostorhinchus rueppellii, assembly GCA_030068375.1. NCBI lineage: Eukaryota > Metazoa > Chordata > Actinopteri > Kurtiformes > Apogonidae > Ostorhinchus > Ostorhinchus rueppellii. The sequence goes on along the minus strand of JAQQZY010000020.1, from coordinate 1,693,461 downwards.
ACAGACATTTAAGTGTGATTTAAGGTCTTGTTTTGTGTGAAATACCAAGAGGAATGTGTTCCTCTTTTGCTTCCTATACACACCCAGGGAAGGAAGAGGTCCACACACACACACACACACTTCCTGTTGTACTGTATATAGAGGCGGTGGAAGGGCCTGGGGTTTCAAGCACTGACTTGACTCTCAAGAGCATGAACGGGAATCCTTACACTTGTGGAAAAACAAGCAAGTGATTTACAGTGCAGGCTTTCTGTTCATTTTGACAAGTTAAATTTAATACCTTTTAAGACTATTATGAAAGCAATTTGAGACCTAGTTGTGAGTGCAAAGTGGGTCACACTGGGGCCGGTTTTTGATGATCCTCCTGATTTTGAGGGATGGCGGGTGTTTGCAAGAGGATTTTTACAGTAAATTTATGGATTTCCGACTCGTTTTAAAGTGATTTGGCCTAAAATTAGCTTTTTTTTTTTTTTTTTTTTTTAAATGAGAGTGGATGTCACAATAGACCCCACACCACATTGCGACACACTAGCTGGGTGTAGTTCTTCTTCCCTTCAGAATCTTACTTTTCCTATGCATCTATTTATTAATTATCTATGTACTTAGTATTACTGCTACAACTACTACTGCTATTGTATTATCATTGTTACACATACCCTTTACTCTAATGTTAATAAAAGAAATGATGTTTAGAGACATATGTTAATTTCTTTTGTTTCATACCATTTTTATTTATCCCTTTACCTCATGGACCGTATACAAATGATATTCTTTTTTATCTTGTTTAAAATACAACTAGGTCAAGGTGAGATCATTCTATAAGTCTTTCAGGTTTCCGACCTCACCTGCACATCCACAAACCCTCCTCTCGACCAAGAGAGATATGTACATGTATCTGTTTTAGTCTATATCTATAAATAAATTATAAATAAGTAAGCCTAATTATATCTGACTGGGGTGCACAGTTTGCATCAGTGCTTATTTTTGTTTTGTTTGTCACAGAATTTCTTTTCTTAAGCCTTATTTAAAGCAGGACTGTGTTTGATACAACCTTAAAAAAACATAATTTCATAATCCAATCCAATGTGAAACCTATTAATACCATAATTACGGCAATTGAGACCTTTAAATATTCTAAATCTAGATTATTGGACCTGCAGAAGCCCTTTTATGGCACTGAACTGACTCATAATGAGGCAAATCTTTACTGAATCTGGAATTAAGTCTGGTTTTGGAAGTGATCTTGAATCGAGGTTTATAAAAACACCAAAATGTCAGTGCGTAGTTACATGTCAGACACTAAAAAGAACAAGGAGCGACAGTGATATTGATGCTTACGTATGTTCTGCAGAGTCAGTGGATGAAGGTCTCTCTTTTTCCTCTTCAAGATTATGATCAAACACAATAGTTTCTGTATTGGCCAAGCAGAATCCATTTGATCGCATGATTTCTGAAAGGTACACAATGGATCGTTGTATCACTTATTAAATCCCTATAACTGTTACTAAAACAGGAGGAATCTCTATCAGACAGGAATAGCAGTTGTGTACCTGATATCTTGATCGGACTCTGAAAACAGGGCTGGATTCTGTGGACTTTGTCGTTCCTCAGGACCTGGTCCAATGGCGAGCGCTCAAAGAATGTCAGCATCACCTCTGACCTGGAGTACTGTGGAGTGAAGTCTTTTGAGTAATTTTGTCCGCATGACTGTGAGATTCACAAAATCCAGTAGTTCAGTCACATGAAAATATATCATGGAAATATAAGTCACATGCATGGTAAAAAATAATGTGAGTAAAATCCCGATTTTAAGAAGTTAAATGCCTGGTATGTAGTGTCCAGAGGTGTCGAAGGTATTCACATTCATTACTCAGGTGGAAGTGTAGATACTAGGGTTTTAAAAGACTTCTGTAGAAGCTTTTTACTCCAGTAAAAGTGTAAAAGTACTGGTGTCAAAACTAAAGTATAAAAGTAAATGTAAGGGGAAAAAATGCCATTAGGACAAAAGCTTAGGTGATGCCACAGGGGCCTACAGTGCACTACTCCACCTCCCAAAAACATTTTTCTAAAGGCCATAATGACTCTAATGTTATATTAAATGTTAATGCTGAAACATTTGGGATGCACTAGACTACCTGTTTGAGCTGCATATATGAACATTGAAAATGAAGGCATTTAATCCAGTGCAAATGTATTAAAGAACCATATATGTGCACTACTGAGCATTAACATGTGTTTCATGGAGTAGAAGATATGTTGACTAGTTGCCTATAAGTATTGTAATGGTTCAATATGAATTCTGGTTCAGTATGATTTATTATGCTAATATCGTCACTAATGTTACCACTGTTGTTAATGATAATAGGTTGTTTTTCCCCCCTCTGTTTTTATTATTATCATTTATTGTTGTTTCCAACTCCATTGTCTTTTCTTTTTTGTTTTTGTTTCTCTTTCTCTCTCTCTCTCTTTCTCTCTCACACACACATACACACACACACACACACACACACACACACACACACACACACACACACACACACACACAC
>JAQQZY010000020.1:1650178-1660651 GCA_030068375.1 Ostorhinchus rueppellii | reverse complement strand
AGTGTATATTTTCAAAATCTCACTTGTGTTGAATTGCCGGAACCGTTTTTTCCAAGATCTCCCACCCCACCTTTAATCCCAGGGGTGAGTTATATATTTGACACACTAAATAAGAGCAGCAATTTGTACAATATATTATCAATATAATAAAATATACAGAAGTGTGCCACATATAATTTTAATTGTGTGTGCTGATTTAACAGCTAAGGTACATTACATAGACATTGTTAGAATGCAGCTCATTCATTCCCATTTTTTCAGTATTCAGACTTTTTTTTTTGTTTTCATTTTGACTACTACCACTCGATGCTCATGAAAATCAAACAATTTAGTGTCTCAAACTATCAGTCGAAGATTCAAAAGAACAGAGAAATACAGGAATCTCAAAACCTCTGGAAACCATGTTCAGTCATGCGCTCAATACTTGGTCAGGGCTCCTTTTGCATAAATTACTGCATCAGTGTGACATGGCATGGAGGCGATAAGGCTACAGCACAGCTCTAAGAAACGTGGGATGAATCAATTTCCTCACAAAGAAGGTCCTGGGTTCAACTCCAGGTCTGGTTGCTGTGGTCTTTTTTATTTGGAGTTTGCATGTTCTCCTGATGTCTATGTTGGTTTTAACTGAGTACTCTGACTTTCTTCCATCCGCTTTAACCCATTTTTGTGCAAGTGACTATTTTTGGTAATTTCCACATAGGATACATTACAAGACAGTGACAGCAGCAGTTGGACCTAAGATTGTTCACTCGTTCTCACCAATGTGGTCTCCAGGGTCTGTAAGGTCCACCTGTGCATGAACAGTGAGTGTACCTGCTTTGTTAGGTACCAGGAAGTAATGGTACTAATGTAAGGAATGATGTTCAAAGCAGACTGATCTCATGAAATTCTGTTGCTTTTCAAGCATTTGGCATGCTATACCTACACATTTTCAAGCTTTTGAGTGCTATTCAACACCATTTGATTGCATGTCAATTGTCGCAAAGCTCTCTGGTTCACATAACCCTAACCCCCAGTATCTATTTCACTCGAATAACGAATAATTGAATAATGTGGAAAGCTTATACTGGGTACAGGTAACACACCAGTTAAAAGCGGCATGTATATTAACACGAGCCGTGTTATGTTGCAAAGGGATGTGTATGTTGTACCACTTAGGTTCTAAAAGTGATATTCTAATGTTCTAAAATACATGTTCCTTTCACCTTACATGTTTTTCTTGTATTTTTTTTTTTTTTTTTTACATTTACTTTTTTTTTTTGCCACTTGGCCATAAGGAACCAAATACAGTAACTTCACTGACCTTCATTTTCTACATAAAAAAGTAAACATTTTCACAAAAGTAATAGTCTTGTTAGGTTCTCCAGTAACAGACTATGGTTTACATTTTTTTATGGCAGAGCATTTCTATGAGTGCCCTATAAAGGGTAAACAGGTTAATTCATCCATCTAAATTGTCTGTAAATGTGATGGTGAATGGTTGTTGGTTTGTATATACAGTATGTATACATGTTCATCAGTCCATTGATTAACTAGTGCAGTGTTTTTCGCACAATTTATTTATTCACGGTGGCCCACCACGAATAAATAACTTCCGCCACACATTTTTTTTCTGTTTTTGGCTCGACCTCGCTCATAAAAGCATTATAATGTAGCTAGTCATTACAATTCCGGTGCAGTAGGTGGCGGTATAAATCATCACTCCACCAATAACACCAAAGAAGACGCACTTAACACACCTCGTCTGCCAGAAGAAGGAGAACAGCGCTAAAGACCAAGGTAAGTAAAACAGTCTAAACAGCTATAACTCATCATGTTATATTAGCCTGTGTCTCTGTTAATACAGTTGGAAGCTCAACATATGCAGAGACGTTAACATTAGCCAACAGGCTAGCCACGTCACACTTGTTTAGCTGCTGCTGCTTAGCTGGCACTGTAACTAGTGTGGTTCTGCTCGTTAGTAATGATGCGTGTGAAGTGTGAAAATTGCATTTTTCTTGGCCACACCCCCATGACCTCACCATCACAAATAGATTCTTGTCCTGTGGGGAAACACTGTGGTGATATGACCAGTGTGTACCCTGTCTTGCTTGATGATGGCTAGGATAGGCTCCAGCATCCCTGTGATCCCATCGATGATTAAGTGGTTCAGATATTAGATAGAATAGAGTTTATAATCACGCTACCAAAATGGTGATGGCAAGAATAGAGGATGGATCCGAAGATCATCAGTAATTTTTTTTTCTTTTAGATATTAATCACTGCTATGACTCATGTGAATAATAGCCTGAAGTTTATACATGCATAACAATAAAGGGACAGAAAGATAATTTGAGTTTTTTTTTTTTTTTTTTTCAAGACCACATAGTTTCGCACTTCATGCACCTAGAGATCTTGTATTGTCAAGCAGAGCCAAATGCCCGCCCCCTTGGTCCCCTGTAGTTCACACTCTATTACTAAGTACTTGCACAGCATGTCTGCTGCGTTTTGAGACATTTAAGAAAAGGTTGCATCCAATGAAAATGCCACAAATAGAATAAAATCAAACTAACAGCTCTCAAGAAAGAATCTGACCAGTTAAGTGCAGCATTTATTGGTTAGTTTGGAAAGTAGCTGTATGTATTGGCAAGGACACTTAGTACTGTAATTTTGACGTCCTTTTTTCCCCTAGCTTGGTTGGAAACGTGTAGAGTAGCTTCTGTTGGGGGTATTGTTGGAGAAATGCAACAGGAGATGTATAAAAATATACGTAGGCCTTGTGATGGTACGAGCCAGAGTAACCTTTGTTTTACTTCGATGACATTTCTGCTTTATTAGTGGCCATGACATTACACATCCCAGAACAACAAGAGTGGGAGAAAGGTTAGTGATACAGTGCAAGCCTGACTCGAACAGAAGCATATTTCTCTGAATTAAATAATATCACATACCCAATACATGCTCGGTGGCCGTCTAGAGATGAAAAATAAAATAAAATATGCATATCAGATGCTGTTGGAGTTGTGCATATCAAAGAGGCCTCCTGGGATCATTTACTGTCATCAGCAACAAGGGTAAAATGAACCCTGGAATGGCGCTGTGAACTCTGTGTGTCTCGCTGTGTTCAATATAGAGCCGCTGCTGCCTATAAAATGTCAGCGCGCCCTCATAGATGACTGGTTTTCATCAGGATAAGGCTTGATCCAGAGATAAAGTGCCCCTCCTTATCGGCCATGACAGTTCTGGCTTGTTCTATCACACACAAAGCGTAGGCGCACGTCGCTCTGTTCACAGGACTCCCCGCTGGCATCAATAGCAGGAGGATTTTTGAGCTGGATTTTGCTGGTCTCAGGCTTGTGAGCAGCGATCCCTGATGCAAAGCTGTCTTATCTGACAAGTGTGGAAGTGTGTATATAGGAGTGTGTTTATGGGATGGGTTTCTGTGTATGTATTTGTGTAAACAGAGAGTGTAGTCTTGAGTCTGCTTGGCTACACAGTCACTAGTTATCACAAATCAAGAGCATAAGGGCATTACAGTACCTTCCACCACCCCCTCCCCCTGTATCCCCTCCCTCTTTCCCTTCAAGCTATCCATCCTTCTACCCATCTATCCAGTGCAAGCACTCCATCATCCCCGTCTTCTTCCCCTCATCCTTCATCCAAAGCTCTGAGCTCAGACTCTAGGGGAGATTATGTCTGCCTTTCAGCCACTATGTTCTGATAGGTTAGAGCCCGGTTTTATATTTTTTTATCTCTTCGCACATGTGAAATCTGACATGATTGGCAGTCATCTCAAGTTGTGATTGTTGTGCTGTGTGCAGATTTTGTGGGGGAGTCACTTCTTAGATTTTGATACAGAGGGAAAGCTTAGCTGAAAGCCGCAGCGAAGAGAAGGTGCAGTAAGCGGTCGACGCCTCTTTATCGGTAAACGCAGGCGTTCTCTTGTCTCGAAAACGTCTCCTTCGAGATATCTCCTATTGCTGAGTCATAATGAAATAAAGAGTCCAGCACTGCCACAACTCAACTTGAAAGAAATTTCACTAAACGACTCAGTTCCTTTAGGAATAAAACGAAAACATCTATTCTAATTTAATTGATCTGGTTGTTATTGACTTAATTTGCGCAGGAAGATTTGTGTAACGAGCGGGCACGGCGAGTTCTGAACCCCAGCCAAAGGTGGGCATGACAAATTACTCAAGTTAAATTTCGCCCATTACTGCATACACTTTACATTCACTTTACTTTCCAGGGACATCTCTTTCTTCATTACTGTAGCGCTGCTACTTTTCAGGGCTGTCTCATTACTTCTTGCTGATGGCCTTCTTCCATTTTAATTTTTAACCACGCAGAATTAGTGCATTGTTGTGCACGGTCAATACTATTGCAATTCCATAATATATTTGCAAAGTTCAATTTAAGATAATGTCTGTGGCTTCTTGTTTACTACTATAATTGTGATTAACATTGCACTCTTGAATTTTCTGTACACTTGGGCAAGTCATATCAGTCAGGTTTCATTGAGTAAATATTTATACAGCTGTTTTGTTAAAACAAAAAGGATATCACATCATCCAAAGTCCAAGACAAATGAGCCATTATGGATAAAATATGGATTTGATCATTGTATGAGTTGTTTTTTGTTACATATCATCGCTATTGGGTGGAAACCTCTTGTCCACAGTGGATAATTTTCAGGAAACTGGAAAACGGTGTATATTTGAAATAAATGGATAATTTCCCCAATTCTACTTGTCTGATAACAAGAAATTACTAACTTATAATGTATATTCTAAATAAATGAATGGAGGGGTCATATTTTTGCTAAACCCACGCCTACATTTATTTTTTATTATTATTTGGACCCTAATAGTTCATGAAGTTTGAATTTGCTGCAAACCCTATCTTTATATTCATTCTGGAAAAAAATGAGTGGATTTCTACATCCTGTTTTAATTCCTGCTTAATATGTTTTGTCTATAACTAGTTACGTCACAACAATTGCACATACAAGGTAAAGACTTCTGAAGAACATTCCTCTGAGTACGACATAATTGTTTTTCAGCTGCAGTTGTTGTTGTCCATCCTGAAAATATGCTCGAATTTAGACCCCATTACCTAAAATGTTCAGTTGTTTGTTTTAATGAACTCAAGTGGCACAATTAACAACCTGGAAGGGGGCGGGGTTATGTGCATTTAAAAGGCCAGCACTCAAAATGACCTTTTTTGTCATTACTCAGACATAGGGTTGAAGATGGATCTGTGCAGTTGATTTAAGAATTCAGACCCAAGCAGAGCATTTGCTGTTTGTGTAGACCACGGGGAAATGTTTAAAAATGCATAACATTTAAACAAAGCAAAATATCACTCTATTAAGACGTGTAGTGATGAACTGTTTTGAGCACTTTCTATTGGATAAATATTTCTAAAACTATCAGGCCAAGATGAAGACTGACCAAAGAATTGTCTTGCCAAAAAATGATCAAAACTGGACTTATGAGGTTCACGCCAGACAGTGTAAGATGATATGTTAACATGAAAACTGCATATCGAAGTACTGTTTAAAAGTGATAAATATAACGGGACATATAACTGTTTTTATTTGAACTTACTGATATTATTCCTTGATTCTAATGTCAAGGACAGGGTCAGCTCTTACAGACAACTGTTGAAAAACATCTTTCTGTACTGTTGCTGTTTCACATGTCATCATCTATCTTTTCAGACGTCTCTAAAGAATTTCCTCGTTCCGTTAACATCCTTGCTGTATCAGGACACGAGCCTCCTGGATTTCGATCTAAAACACTTCTAAAATGTTGATTTAAAGATCACAAGTGCTGCCTTCATCATCCTTGACTAAGAAAATAGGCTGAATAAATGCATGGAGGAAACAAATTCTGCAAATCCCACCAACTTTGAATAGAACTAAGGCCCAATTCCAATTCACCCCAAAGCCCTAACCCTTACCCCGAGCTGCAAGGGGTAGGGGTTGAAACATTCCCCTATGAAATGGGAGAACCCTTCGCAACCAGTTAACATCGTCAGGGGTAATCAACAGTGCTATAAACAGATTTCTGTAAATCTTCCCCATGCCGTCAGCAGCTGGAACAGTCTCTGTTCCATGGGCTTTGGTCATCTTTTTACTTCTATTGGCTATAAACTGCAGAAATTCAATCTGACACATTGAAAAAGCAGTAAACAGTGGATGAAATGATTAAGTTGTTTACAAGGAAAGTACTTACATTTGTGTGTTTCTTTCATCACTGCTGCATGTTTTGGCTGTGTTTACTTCCATCTTGCCAATGATCCAAAAAGAATTATGTGAAACTCCTCCTACCCCTTTGTTTGTAGTGTGGTTCTGGAAAATCTGTGTTTCAAGGGGTATACAGCCTTTCGCCTAAGCCCTTCCCCTCCAACTAATTGCGAATCGGAACAACACTACCCCTTCACGTGAGCACACAAAACGGAGGGGGAGGGGTGAATTGGGATTCAGCCTAAGAGTATCATGTGACCTTTGTGTTTGTGAAAATAGGGAAGGCCATGCACCAGAGGTTCACAGGTAATTCTAGTTCTGAGCAACTAGAGCTAAAATCACTTATTTTAGACTTGTCCTAATCAATTTTTTTTCTCATCGCAAATTAATATTTCCTTGCCCTGTTTATTCTATAGTAAATGTATTGATGGTATCTAAACCTACGACAAAACTTCCTGTAGGAGTTTTTTTTTTTTTTTTTTATAAACTACATAAAATTGCTTTCTTGTTGAAATTTGGAACCTAAACATTACCAACGCTACAGTTTTCACATGGCTATTTTGTTTACACTGGTCCACAAACATAAATCGTGTGAGCATGTTTATTCCACTTATTTGTCAAAAATGTTTGGTGCAGAATCAAGAGAAAATACATTACAAAGGTCTGTGGCTATGGACTAGTGTGGGCTAGAGACCTTGATTCACAAGCTGCTTCGCCTTTTTTGTTCTGCCACATCCCACAATGCAAAGCGCACCTGGATACAAGAAGCATTTAACCTCATCAAGGTGGAAATATACTGTACCTTAATTACAATAAACAGAAGAGCTCAGATATGAAGGCTGCATTATTCCATCCTTCCACAAAAGTGCAGGAAAAATCCTTGATTATGTGAAGGAAAATGTGGGGTTTTATGTGATTTTATGCAGTGAAATTGCAGGAATTTGCAAAGAATTCATGAAGTTGTGAAAATATGCAGGAACTGGAAAAACAGGCATTTAAATAAAACAAACAAACAAAAACAAACAAACCCAAACACAACTGTAGATCATTAATTTATCAAACAGGGGTAGTCGTTTCCCTGCTGTACTAGTTTAGGCTACTTCCTGTAGCCTTCGTGAGAAATATCATGATGATGTTGCTGTGACGTGCCTTATAGGCTGCTCAGGAGGGTTGGATTAGAAAGGCCATTGAGGTACGGAAACACACCCCAAGGACAATGAACAGGGATGGCAGCACATACACCTTATCGCACACCTGGGATGTGGTGCTGGAGAAGACGCCAGACAGCAGGGGGCTACAGGAAGTAACTGAAACTAGTAAAGCAGGTGAACAAAAAACTACCCCTGTCTGATAATGATCCACAATAATTGTACATGGAAGACCGTATGAAACCCACACACTGTTCTACTACTAAATGAGAAATGTCTAATTACATCGTATGATCAAACAAAAGCAAGCAAGCATCCACTACATCACAGAAAGTGCTGGTTCTGTTTTGGTTCTTGATTTCCTAAGCGTGGCTCAAACTCGGCTCTTACATTGCTGAGTCACAAGTGTTAAAAATAAAATAATTGCTTCCTGCTTTATGAAAGTGAGGTAGTGCAGGCCACCTGTTTCAAGGCTATTATAGCCTTTATGTTCATATAACATTATTATCGCTGCAACAGAAACCATTATCAAATGTTTCATGCCGGGAAAGTGGCTCCAGTGTGGGGTTTCTCTTCAGGTCCAACATACAAGTGGCGTACAATAGAATGCCCCTGCTTTATTTTTATCAGCAAAGGGGCAATATTTATTTATTTTTATCATCTTGCAGGATTTTTTCTAAGGTTTGTGGTTAGTCTATATTCTGTGGATACGTGACCCGATGTTGCATATTGCATCACTATCCGTGCCAAGTTACAATGCAATACTTATTATAGATCATTTATTTCTCAAATAGGGGTAGTTGTTTGTTTACCAGCTTGACTAGTTTTAGCTACTTCCTGCAGTTTTTGTCAGAAGCATCACATGATATTACTGTGACGTGTTTTATAGGCTGCTTAGGTGAGTTGGTCATACAGCAGGGAAGGTTTATTCCTCCTGCTATCTGATGTCTTCTCCAGGACCACATCCCAAGTAGGCGACAAAGGCTACGTTCACACAGCAGGTCTTAATGCACAATTCGGATTTTTTTTTTGTGAAATCAGATTTTCTTTTTTCTGTGCTCGTTCATATTACAAATTAAATGCACCTATCAGTTTTGAGTATGAACTGAATGCGACCCTGAAGTGACCCGCATGCGCAGAAGAGGTCTTGACATCATTCGGTACCATGCAGAACGCACTGTGTTAAAAAGTAAATATGGAGGCATCTTGTACGGGTGTGTGTGGCACCGATAAAGTTTGTCTAAAACCAAAGTCAGCACCAGTCAAATAATTTTAAGTAGAAGATTAAAAAAGAGCAGAGCCGGGTTTTTTGCTGTGGCTGCTATGTTGGAGTCAGGAGTGGTGGGATAGTGAGGTTAGCGGCTTCACTGACAGACTTTGTTCAGGATTTTCCAATGACAAGAAAAACATTTAAATATGTCTGTGACCACCTCTCCATAACAGTCTCATGACAAGACACTCATCTCTGGTGATTTCAGTGGCGCAAATGTCGGATAAATGCGAAACGGCTGTTCAGACTGATGTCACATTGCAAAATATCTGATATGTACTGGATTTAGGACCGCATATGAAAGTGGCCTGGGTCTGATTTTAAAAAATTGAATATGTGCTTTTCAGACTGTCTTCAACTTGTCAGATACAGGTCAAATAGCGTCAAAAAGTCTGATTTGGGCCACATTTGGCTGCAGTCTGAACGTAGCCAAAGTGTATGTGCCATCATCCCTGTTCATTGTTCTTGGCGTGTGTTTCAGTGTCTCAATAGCCTCCCTGATCCAGCAGTGGGACTTGTTGTTTTCACCACCTAAGCAGCCTATAAGATGGGTCACAGTAACATCATGTGACGCTTCTGACAAAGGCTACAGGAAGTAGCTGAAATTAGTCGAGCAGGTAAATAAACAACTACCCCGTCTGAGAAATGAATGATCTGTAATGACTGTAAGTGGAGCTATACCAGATTACAATGCAATACTTTATAAACTTTATACGGAAAAATGCAGGGATTTTGAAATCATGTGAGCCCTATGCTGTTATTGTAGTGAATCTGCACCCTTTTCTAAAAAATGCAGACCCTTGCATAATGTGCACTCTTTCAATTTTGCATTGAATCACGTTTTTCTGGAGGGACTGATTATCTAAAGCCCATGTTTCTCTGACATTTAACTGACAGCATATTTTCACATAATGTGGCAACCAATTAAGGATGTTACTTTATTTCAGAATGGTGCCACTTTCTTTTTGTCATTCTCCACATCTGAAGATGGTTCATAAACACAGCTGTCAGAACTGTCTTTTATCTGTTGGAGCCACATTAAACATCCATTTCTCTAGTGGGTTCTTGTCCAGCCAAAGTAGTTGTGGGCACTGAATGGTGATGCACAATAAAATATGTTTTTGATTTGGATTCAGTCATGAGGGATCTCACAGCACAAATGTGGAACATACTGCGTTTTTCACTCCTACTGTGCCAGTGTAGAAGTTGAAAAGGAGGAGCAGCTTGTAGAACTTGATGTGAGTGCTGATATTGTATGTAGAGGGACCAATAATCTGAGAGGAAGTCTGGACTAAAGGAAGTGCAAACCAATCAATAACTCCAAAGAGAAAATACAAGCTGTACACATCCATAGTTTGATGTAATTATAATGAGTCACTCTTATGAAATGATTCTTAATATGAATCTGTGTGTTTCCTTGTCTGCAGATGTCTGGTCAGACTGTTTCTGACGCAAGCCTTAACAAGCTCTGATGACAGGTACGTCCAATTACACAGAAGGCTTCAAATCAAATTCATTAAAAATAATAATAAAACGCACTTTATACAATCCTGTTCTGATGGTGTGATTTTTTTTTTTTTTTCCTTCCAAAATTATAAATAGATTTTAATGATCAACTAAGGTTTTGAGACATCATCTGCTGACATCCCAATGCAAACATAATTATCTGACTGTTTTGACACTAAATTCATATAAATATTAACGATTTGGGCGTTGCAGTGGTTAGCACTTGTGCCTCACAGCAAGAAAGTCCTGGGTTCGATTCGACCTTGGGACCTTTCTGTGTGGAGTTTGCATGTTCTCCCCGTGTCTGCGTGGGTTTTCTC
>JAQQZY010000020.1:1610232-1620828 GCA_030068375.1 Ostorhinchus rueppellii | reverse complement strand
CTATCCCAGCTACTTAGGGCGAAGGCGGGGTACACCCTGGACAAGTCGCCAGTTCATCACAGGGCTGACATATATAGTTATCGTTTTTATTACTTCATGATGTCAGATCATCACAATAACACATACATAGAGATTTATATATGAAATGTTTTTGGCTCAGAAATATTATCCATATTTTAGGCAAGTACACAAAAAACACATTTTAATGTGGTTGTGGGGTTGACAGTTTTTGTTTTAATTACTTTTTTTTTCTTGGATAATCTTAAGCACAGTACATGAACATGCACCCCTTGGGGGTACCGTACAGATATCGTAACAGTGGCTGTGACACAAGAGGCAAAGCTAGCCCCCCACTGGTGGTAAAATTCCCATATCTTACTTAGCACTTGTCAGTGTCCTTGAGCAACACTGCAAAACATGAGCGCCAGATTGTTCCCTCTGCATCTGCTGGTTGTGTCTGAGTGGAGGCATTATGAAGTGCTTTGTCCTGTAAAGTGCTGTATAAGAACAGTCAGTTTAACATCGCAGGGGAGAGTGATTGAAAAGGAAATGCATGTGGGGAATCAAAGTTGAATGAATTTGATTCATGTGGAGGGGAGGAAAATGCTTTAAGGCCAACAAAGGCTATCACAAACAACATTTATGTGGCGAAGGAACAAAAAAAAACCAAAAAAAAAACCTTGAAGTACAAGACTGGCAGAGTTTCGGGAAGAAAACAAACCAGTCAAATCCAAAGTCAGTAATTTAAGATGAAGCATTTGGGGCTTAACCATGTTACATCAGGAGTGTCAAACTCATTCCAGTTCAGCGGCCACATTCAGCCCGATATGATCCGGAGAGCTGGACCAGTAAAACAAAAACACTGAAGAGAAAAATTACATTATGAAACAGTTTACCAAAGTTTCCGTAAAAATGTGAACCACCTGAAATTTCTTGAGAAACAAGTGCAGTTTTAACAATATTATGTCAGTTTACCATTTACACAAGTGCATTACAACTCACAGATCAGTGGATCCACAAATACACAAAACATTCTCTTAGAACATTTCAGGTTGTTCATATTTGTTCAACCTTGGGACCCTAGGTTACTGTGATTGCATTTTACAGGTCTGACCCCCTTGAGATTGAATTGGTCTGTATGTGGAATCTGAACTAAAACGATTCTGACACCTTTGATTGTGATTATCTTTAGCTTAATTTTTGTATTTGACACATTCACACCATTCCTGGGCTGGTACATTTAACACCTGTGCTTTACATATTGTTTGTCCTGAAGCCATTTAAGATAATAAGAAAATATTTAAGGTCTTGGTGACACAATATTTACAACTGTTTTTGTAATAATACAAAGCCTCTTTGAAAGTTTGTCCCCAGTGATCCATACGTTAATAATATTTCCAAAACAGGGACATGGCTGAAGCAGAACTTGCTTTAGTGTAAACAAGCATGGCATGTTAAGTTTTCTGACGTCACACTGGTGGATATCTGGCTTTTCAAGCCCACGGAATTAAAAGTGTCCTCTGGCTGCCATGTGTGAAATTAACTTGTACAGCATTAATCAAAATATATGGGCTTTTATGCAGCTGCACTTACAGATGCAGGCCTTGAAATTCACTCTTATAAGCAAGAAAAGCTAAAACACAATATACAGAATGCACCCATCCAACTCATGTGTTCAGCAGTAATGTAGAGAATAGAAGGGTGATATAATAGTGAAATTACAATGTTTCTGTGTGGTGTTCAGAAATGTTTTTTGATTAATGCAGCACGACTGTTTCCTCCTTAACATAACAGGACCCTGCTCTTTTGACTTTGTCATTCTACCTGAATCAGCACAGCACTCATGGTATCCAAAGAGGTCTGACTGAGGTGAGGCGAGTGGCCACTATGCCAAATGGACACATAAAAAGGAGACATTAATGGACTGAGGAGTAGCATAAATCTACCAGCCAAGTCTTGTGCTCTAATGCCTGTGTGAGGAAGCTAATGCAGGAGGAGACAAAGACGCTGCGGGTGAAGCATATATCTCTGGCATCTAATTATACTGACTTTAACTGGCAATGACATCACAAATCCCATGCTGAAAAAAGAAAACAAAATTATTTCTCCATTTATATGAAGAGTGTTGCAAGAAAATGCATTTTATATTATTTACCGTGACATTTGGACATTAACACAGTGTAGGAGATAAGTACCCATTTGGATCTCTGTCTTATATTTGGTACAGCTCCACTTTATTTTGACATTTTCATCAACATAGTCGAGAACTTGCAGCAAAGGATGCTGTTGCTTGAATGATTTATAAATTATGATGGATACAGTGAAATGTTGTTTCCCCCAGAAGAGTGACACCGTATGTAGCTATAAATGCTGTCAAACATGCTAAAGGAATAAGACACCCAAACATGAAATTAAGTTGGCCTCGGTCACCCCAGAGTTAGAACAGTGGAGGAAAAAAAAAAGAAGGTTAAAATCCATCATTGTCCTGCTTAGGAATCAACACTTTTAGCTTTAGCTTAGCACAGTTGCTGTAAACCAAGGGTGTCACTTAGCATGTCCTCCAAAAAAAGTGACAGAGGCATCGTAATTTTTTCTACATATATCTCAGGAGCCAGTGTTCAGAATGAGTACAAATCATAATGTAAAATCGAACAAGGCTATTACCTGGACAGATATTTACTTGGAACTATTTTTGGCCTCATCACAGGCAAAGCACCGCTAGATATGTGCACAGTTCTCACACAGCACCTTCTACTGTCTATGGCAGTGCCAGAATCCCCATATACGAAGTTCCGGTCGAATCTGGTAGTTGTTGGAGAACTTTGCTCCTATCTAGCGGTGCTTTACCTGTGGTGAGGCCGAATATAGTTCCAAGTAAATATCTGCCCAGGTAATAGCCTCGTTCGATTTTACATTATGATTTGTACTCGTTCTGAACACACGGCTCCAAAGATATATTTAAAAAAAATTATTTTGACTTCTTGGTCACTTTTTTTGGAGGACATGCTAACTGACACTCTTGGTTTACAGCAACTGCACTAAGCTAAAGCTAAAAGCGCTGCTCCCAAAGCAGGACAATGCCTGGACGGATTTTAAGTTGTTTTTTTTGTTTTTTTTTTCCAACTGTTCTAACTCTGGGGGTGACTGAGACTTAATTTCATGTTTGGGTGTCTTATTCCTTTAAAGCTTTGCCAATAGCCACTTTGCTGTGTGGTTGACAAACACATGATCATGTCCTAGAATTACCCATTCAAAAAAATTCTGACTCCAGGTGATTTCTACTCCTCTCAAATCTTCATATTTTTTAATACTTGGAATATTTTCTTTTTTGGCACAGTATGCAGCAGTGGTGCCATTATAAAACTGTTGGGAAGCTTGTTTTGGTGCAGCATTCAAATGTACTTGACATGAACATTAAAGTAGCACTCGAACCACAACTCACAATACGAGTAAGTCCCAGACTAGATGTCCATCTATCCATCCATAAAATCTAATTTAAGTATGATACATCTTAGAAAAGACAATGGTCAATAAGAAAATCACATGTGAGAACATCACTGTTTCTGTTAAAGCCATACGTTAAACACGTCCCTTAAAAACATTAAAGTTTAATTAAAAATGAAGTTGTCCCCTGAACAGGGGGTGGTGGTGGTGGGTTAAAAAAAACCCAAACATTAAAGTTGTGTTTTTAAGCTCATACCTTTTGTGTTGACTTCCCAAGTTTTCTCTACATTTAACCTGTCCCAAGTGATGTGCTACCATTTATTATATTATCATCCTCTGCATTTAGCTTTTTTTAGTTTAAAAAAAAAAAAAAAGAACTGAGTAAAATTCAAAACAAAGCAAAAGACGGAAAAGAATCAAACTGAACATAAAAACACGTCTACATAACCAGCGAATTCGAACTACAAGGAATCAGTGTTCACAGTGGAGTCTCTAAACATCTGATGCCTTTTCAAAAGCTGAGAAGTTGCATTACAGTACAGAGCCTGTCCATGTGTAGGTATTTAAAAATATGCTTTAAGTCAAAGTCATTTTTTTTTTTTTTTTACTTTTAAAGCTGAACATATTTTTTCCCAAGATATGACTGATACCATTGCAGTGTTTTCTTTTCTGGTTGTCTGAACAAAAAATGCGATCTGTCAATCTATCTAGACATTCGAGTACCCTGCTTTACACTGTTCTGCTGAAAAGAAACTCAGCTTTATTTGCTGTTGAAAAACACTTGATCTCACAAATTTAGATTACTCATTCCTTTCCTTCTCTAATCCACCAAGTTCACTCCCGCCAGTTGAAACTACATTTATATCCAAAAGGCCAGTGAAGCCCTGTAAAACCATAAGATACATATATAGCAGCCCTTGAATACTTCATATTAAACATTTCTCCCATGACCACGTTTGCTCTTGCCTGACATACAAATAAGTGTGCACAAGGCAAAAATAACAGATATAGATTCCTTGAAGTGTGAAAATGAATAGTATGAACTCCATGACAACCAACCTCCGTAACATTGGACCATGAATAGAAATGACACACAGAAGCTCCATAGTGGCATGTTTTTATGAGACTGAAGCTACAAGTCAAACAAAACTAGTAGATCTGCCTCCCCCTGAGGCCCTAGTCCACTGATTTTAGTTTTCTCTTATAGTTATTAGAGTTTTAACATTATGATAGCTGGCCTTGTAGATTACTGCTAGGGCTAAAGACGTTCATTTTGTCTTCCATTACCGTAATCATATTGTATTTTTTTCTTTTGTTCAGACAAGGTATAATTTTAAGTTGTTACCTGCTTGACAGTTTTGACTGTGACTCCAGTCTTCCTCAGAAGCGTCATCTGACAAGTTGTTGACGTATCATTTAACAGCTGGTCGGCTTGACGGACCAATCGGAGCCCGTCGAGCCGACCGTGTCTCCTCCGCCGTGGGTGGTCTCTGGAGAAGGGAATCGCAGGTGTGTGACAGGGTGTACGCCCCCTCGTCCTGGTTGATGGTGCTGCTGGCCCGCTTCCTGATCTCTATTGCCTCTTTGATCCAACGTTTGAGTTTGTTTGTTTCTGACGTTATTATTTTGCCCTGATCTCAGTCCATGATGTGGTTGTTTCTTCTGCAGTGGTCGGTTATGGCTGATTTGAGGTTTTCTTGTTTGGCTTTTTCCTTTTGGGTCCTTGTGACTCTCCCCGCTGTCTCCTTTTCGCATTCTTTTTGATGTTGTTTTTTCCTGGTAATAAATGATCTTCCTGTTTCCCCGATGTAGGTTTTAGGACATGATTTGCACGGTATTTCATTTATAATGTTGCATTTATGTGGTATCTGGTCTTTTGGATGTACAAGTAGTCTGCGGAGTTTTGTGTGTGGTTTAACGGCGGTATGGATGTGATGTTTTTTGAACACCCATTGTATCGTATCTGTTATCCGCCGGATGTATGGTATGGTATGGTTATGAAGTCTTTTTGTTTGTCGTTGGTCTTTTTTGTATATTTTGCTGTTTTGTCGTCTTGTCTTTGTTTCTGACTTGTCTTCCTTTCGTTATGGCCCATTTGGGGTATTGGCAGAGAGTGAGTGCGTGTTGGATGTGGAGTTCCTCCTCCTGTCTGTCTTTCTCTTCGGTTATGATTTTGGTCTGTTCGTATAGTGTTCTGACAACTGAGAGTTTGTGCGCTGTGGGGTGTTCTGATGTTCAGAGGAGGTACTGGTCGGTGTGTGTGGGTTTTCTGTAAACTGTGATTTTTATGCTGCCGTCTTCTCTATGGTGTTCATGTCCAGGAATGATTTGGTCCGGTTTGCGTCTTTTTCGTGTGTGAATTGTATGTTACCAGTGTTGTCGATACTATTTAGATGGTCTGTGAGTTCCTGTGTGCGTCCGGTTTTTATTTTCTCCAAGATGTCATCAACGTATCTTTTCCAAAGTCATGGTTTACAGTGAGTGGGTGCTGTGTGGATGACTTTAGTTTCCAGGTCCTCCATGAAAAAGCTGCTCATGATTGTGGATAGTGGGTCTTCCAGTGCGGATCCATCTGTCTGTCTGTATAATGTGGTTTTGAATTGAAAATAGGTGGATTTTGTGACGAAGTTCAGGAGTGTGGAGATGTCATCTACTTTAAGTTTTGTGCGTTTTTTGAGGGTCCGATCTTCTTTTAGGCGTTTGTGTACAATGTGTAGAGTGACGTCCACGGGAGTCGATAACAACATAATTTTTCTCATACTCAACTTGTGCTGCTTTAACTTCTTTGTTTTTTCTTTAACAGGTCCAGTTTGGTATTTTTAGGTTCATCTTTAATTCATTTGCATTATTTCAGTAAAAATATATACTTTACTGTTTCTGCCTGTTCAGTCATGACCCTGTGTCCTTATAGTTTTTCATTACACTCATTTATTTTTCTGCCTTTCATGTCTTGGGGTGCAAGCCCACAGGTTGCATTGTTGGTCCTTCCTCAGTCATCTCTAGTCCCCCCTTATTTCATGTCTAAAACTCCTCTCCTTATCACACTCATGAGGTGATTTTTGAGACATTTCGATATAGATGTATAGTGCAAAAGTGCAATGGAAACACATTTTGCACATTGTTCACACATCTGTGCGTGGTGGTTTTGCTCAGACCAAATGTCTCACCTGTGACCTTGTATTTAGAATAGGTGGTTCTAGTTTATACAGAGCAATAGACACTCACTTTTGTGTAGGAACTGCTTTTCTAGGGGCATAACAAATCTGGTGCCACGAGGGGTTCAATAACATCACACAGTTCATTAAACATTGTCTGGGTCAGTCGGAAATTTTGGATCCACAACTCGTTGTTGAATTTCTGTACAATTCTCTCCCAGAAATCCATTCTGTGTAGCTGCTGCCATAAATAAGGACTTTGCCTTGGGACAATTATACATTCCCTTATTCTTCTGTTTAAGACAATCATGGTAATAGCAGTAGATGAACTGACACTACAGTGCCAACACTGTGCAGGTTTTACATGAAACTCAGCGCATCCATCTTCCTTAATTGAGCGTCTTGTGAGAACTATACAGACTTTTACAACAATTACGACATGATTCCAGACGGGCCTAGAATCACGCATTTGAAACCAAACACTCCTCAATGAAAACACCTACAAGTAGCCATTGTACTTTGTTAAAGTTGTAGAAATATCGCTTTTGTTTTGCGGAAAACTGTAATGTTAACCCAGCTGCTGTTGGAGTTTTTGTTTGACTCATTATCAGGTGTGATTGTGGTCGTAGAATCACACACATGGTCCTATCCTGCTCATTATGGAAATAAAGTTAAGTGGATAAAAAGGCATGTTTCTTCTTAAGTCGTGTTTTGAGGCAAAAAAGGTCAATATTTTCAGATATCTCAGGTGTCTGGATCACTTTGGCCACCCCTGTGTACTTGTAAACACAGTTGGACAGTACAGTACCAACCACTGTACCGACCTACATCCCAATCCTGTCCTTCACAGACAAGAACTGGCAACAAGATTTTGCCATGTCTAGTACTGTGACTAGAGGCAGGATCGTGACTTCATCATGTCCCTTAATGAGACCTAAACACCCACATACAAGTCCTGTCCTTTAATAACCTGGCAGAAGAGACCTCTGCTCAGGTAACAGGTACTTCAGCTTATTCCACCGCCCTTTCCGTAAATGAAAAATCAGCAGTATAAAATGCATGTCAGTGCATCAGTGAATATAAATGTGTTTAGTAGGATATTTTTTGCTTGAGCACCACATTATGCCATTTCAGGGTAGTTTTCAATGCAATATTTATTTGTTTTCAATAATTTTGTCACCTCATATGTACTGTGTGGGATTTTAAGTCAGAAAAAGCTGCATAGGTGACCTGTCTTTTTTTTTTTTGGAGGACATATGAGGGAGTTCAGAAGAATGTTTGAACTAAATGAAAAATAATTGCGTACAATCACTGTAGCTCTTACAAATTCCTGATTCCAGCATCGTCTTTAATGATTATCCTTCAGTTTGCAGACATCAATACTACTACAAAAAAAAGCAAAAAAACAGTCATTAATTCAGTGTTTAAAACTTTAAAAAGTCACAAGAGGTAAATGAATTTAATGACCCTGTTGATCAATAGATCCCACACCGTTGGACCCTGTAATTACTGCTCACAGCTGTGTTTTATGTCTCATTTGAGTTGGTTCCTCTGTTTCCTTTCACTTAACCTTCATTTAATTATTTGGTAAACTTGGTTTTGTCCTTGCATTTTTATAAGACGAGTACTAGGTGTGAATGTGCACAAGCAGGAGGGTTATCCTGCAAGGTTTTATTTAAAAGGTGTTAAAAGCCTCTTTTATTCGTTTCAGATTGCAGAGACACCTGCACAGCAAGTCGTGGGATTTATTTTTGTAAAACACCAAAAACATTGATCCTGAAGACACATTTTTTGTGCAAGTCCTGAACTATGAAGCTGTATTGGTAAGAGTGTTAGTATAAGATAAAGCTATATTAGTATTTAGATCAACTGAACAGAGTAAGACAACTGTTGAACCACATGTAATGTAATTTCATTACAATGGAGGTACAGTAGTCACTGATGAGACAAATTACTTCTGATCCCATTTGAATTTTGACAATTGCACATGTGATCTCTACTAAGACAAAAAAAAAAAAAAAACACAAAGAAACAGGGGGTTCGTAAGGTAACATCTGGTTTAACCCTGGATTTTATTATTGTGAGTGGCTACATCTCCCCATTGTCACGGTCCACTTCAGACTTGCCTGCTCACCTCCCCCTCATTATCCTCACACCTGCGACACCTCACACACCTGTAGCTCATTTCATTAGGGGCTAAATAAGCTGCCCTATTTGCCTTTGTTCCCTGCGAGGACATTCCACACCATCCTGATCAGCTACCCATCATGACACCAGTCTTCCTGTGGACTCTCCAGCACCTCACCTCAGGTTTTTTGTCTGTTTTCACACACCTGTCTCTGATAGCTCACTGATCACTTTCAGTACTGTGCAGTTTTTTATCTCTACTCCATGGCAGAATGTCTTTTCAAATCCTGGACTCAGCCAGGGCTGAAATGGTCAGGTCCCTTGAGCTAGGATTTTATTTTTTCCCAAATTACCAAACTGTCCTGGTGAGGACAATATGAGTATAGTGTTTATCTCTTAGTTGGAACCTTTGATAAGGTCCTTCATATCAGCTACCTGGAGTTTTACTAAGTCAGAAGACCAGTTCCTCCCTGTGGAGCAGCCTGGTGGCTTCCCAGACGTGCCCCCAAACCTGGGCCCTGAGTCCTGGGGTTCCGGTGACAAGGACCCCAAGCCTCTGGTGCAGCCCAGGTTCTCTAGCCCAGCCTCAAGCTCTCAATTCAGCTTCTCTGTTCCAGCACCAGGTTTCCTGCCTGGAGACTAAGCTCCATCACCCCCATCCTCAGACCTGGGTCCAGTCTACCTCAGGCCTGAGCCTGTTTGAGTAGGTTTAATCCCCTGACCAGAGTTGATTAATAAAGTTTAACCACCTTCGGTACTGTGCACTTGAGTCTTTTCCCTCAGCTCCATGACACACATGGTAACATACTTTACAAACCTGTCTTGACCTGGAAGAGATTATGCTGAAAATACAGAATCAAAATGAATAAAACACCTGCTTACTGAACAACAATTTCTCTTACCCTCAGTGGGCATCATTGCATGAACATATAAAGTTAAAAAGGAGGGAAAACTTCTGATAGTGAAGGTCTTTGAAGGTGATGAGAATTACTGGATCACCAACCCTGGTCCATGAGAGCTACTATCCTGCATCTTTTACACGTATCCCTCTTCTAACATCTAATTCAAATGATAAACGTATAATCAAGCTCTGCAGAAACCTGTCAATGACTCTTCAGGTGTGCTGGAGGAGGGAATGGTCTAAAACATGCTGGGTAGAAGCTCTCAAGGACCTGGGTTAGTGACCCTCGCACTAAAGGGACCAGTGAGTCACTCTGCTGGCCTCTCATAGTGATGAAAACTAGTATCAATGTTGAGAACCATTAAGAAACAAAATCATAGAAGCACTGCCACTGACTAGACAGCATTTCCTCTACAGTGGAGAGTTTTACTTTGAGGTGTGAGGAAATAAACTGACCTAATTCAGATTTTTATGCAGCTACTGATTATCAAACCAATTTCTAGTGACACATCATTGTTGACAGACCCTGCACATACAGTTTGGATGGCTGTAACTCGCTGTAATTCCAGCGGGTTCTGAAACCTGAGAAATTAAGCTTTCCAGGTTTTATTGGGTCATCACTGTAATTTCACTCATGCCTGTACTAGAAGCAGGAGAAGAAGCTTTTTTAGCAGAACTATAACATGCAGTAAATAGTAAATGACTACTAGATTTTGAAAGTTCTTCGTGCTCTGGAATAATGGGCTAAAAGACTCACAGCCTATTTTCTAACCTTTTCATTGCCAAAAAAGAAAAGAGTCCAGGCTCATTTTAGGCTTAGGGTTTAAAGCAGGGGTCCCCAATCCTGGTCCTCGAGGGCTGACGTCCTGCAGGTTTTATTTTTCCCTCTTCTAACACACCTGACGGTCATTATCAGGCTTCTGCAGAGCTGGATGAGAGGCTGATCATTTGAATCAGGTGTGTTGGAAA
>JAQQZY010000020.1:1583875-1594581 GCA_030068375.1 Ostorhinchus rueppellii | reverse complement strand
CACCTTGATTAGATTGAACGTTTTTCAAAGAAGGGTGATTTGCTACAATGGGCATGCTCTCTTTCTCTTTCCATCTTAGACCAGTAAATATCGCTGCTGTTTTCTGTCAATCGATTTTCCATAGAAGATGCTCTGGCAAGTATAGCCAGCGTGAGCCATTCCCAGCATGCACTGGGTGTGTTTGAAAAGCCACTGAATTGAACCTGAGATCTTTGTGTGAAAAGAACCTCTCTACCTCTCTGCCCTTTTATGTAGTGAACTGATTGCCTGACCTAAAGGTGACCTATGATCGTAATTCACTATTGTTATTTCATCCTCTAGTAGTTCTCCAGAACTCCTCATTGAGACTCTTTTGAGCTGTCAGTCAATCTGCTCTTTTCATTTTTGAAAAATGAGACAAATTTGCACAGTTGTACACAATTGTACACTACAATCCCTCTTTCCCTCAATGCTCCTATAATGTCACATTATAACAGCCTCCTTTTCACAAGGTCAGAGAAATATATCACTCTGGAGCATGCACGTTTGTGTTATTTGTGTGTACCGTACTTAGTTTTCTATCGTTTCTTCTCGGGTTTATCTTAAAGGAGGACAATTCATCTACAAGGATGATTAACCTTTTAAACCCTAAGCGTAAAATAATCCATCTGGACTTTTTTTCTTCTTATTCTGACCATAAAAAGTTTAGATTATATAGTGTGACTATGTCCTTTTGCCCATTTTCCTAGAGAAATTAGAATTTTCAAAATCTAGCAGTCTTTTATAATTTACTGCATGTTATAATTCTGCTAAAATGGATTGTTCTCCAACTTCTAGTACAGGACTGAGTGAAATTACTGTAATAATGCAATGGAATCAATAACGCACAATGTCTCAGGTTTTACAAACTTTTGGAATTTTTCCAATTGCAC
This sequence comes from Ostorhinchus rueppellii, assembly GCA_030068375.1. NCBI lineage: Eukaryota > Metazoa > Chordata > Actinopteri > Kurtiformes > Apogonidae > Ostorhinchus > Ostorhinchus rueppellii. The sequence continues at coordinate 1,593,670 of JAQQZY010000020.1, read as the reverse complement.
AAACGGTGAAAGAGTTACAGCCATTCAAACTGCATATGCAAACAGTGCGTCAGCGATGACATGCCAGGTTTTAAGTAGTTAATTAAATTAACAACATAATAAATCAATTCATTCTTGTAAATAAAAATCAAAATGTGTTTACTATCACACTTAGGCATGCATCACAAATAGAACTCTTATGATATAAAAACATTTGCAAAGATTTTCCAGAAATCCTAGATGCCTGATGTGCCTGTGGCCTTTTTTTCTGTTATTCTAGATAGTATTCACATTATTTCTGGCCAAAGGCACCACTCATTGGAATTGCAAATCAGTTTTAGTTAGCCTCCCTGCTGGGTGCCAGCAATGTTGACACCACAGATGGCTTTAACTTTTTGGTATTTTAATGGGCATGATATGAAAAATTAGGATGGCAGTTTTCCCATTTGAAAAAGTCCCTAGCAAACTCCCTCCTCTTAGTTCAAAGATGGCCGCTGATGTGAACCCCTGTTTTCCAACGCCAACAGGATTAGCTTGCCAAGTGCTGTCTAAACAGATCTACAGTGGAGGAGTGCATAGCCGGTTAGCCAGCGGCCTTATCCTTTTCACGTGGCAAAGGAATTGGTCACCTGCACTGTTGAATCGGGTGCTTATTCTTTGATGAGGGCACCCCAGTCTGGAAGGCAGGACTCCCTGTCTGATTATCTCTCTGGGTCCTGCAGCATGAGCAGTTTTACAGTTTAGAGTTTTAACAGGCTGCTGACACACTCCTGTTTGGTTAAAGGAGGAAACAGACAGCCCTCCAGAAAGCCACTCCAAACTGTCTCCAACACCATCCAGTGCTTAATGTTTGTCTGTGATACAATTAAATTAAAATGAATCTGGAGTAACTTCAGGATCCGCAGCAGCATTCATCATGTTTTATTATACTTAATATGTTGACCATAGAAAATTGCCTTGTTCAGTACAACATCAGTTAAAAATAATTCAGATTAAGGCTTTTAAAACAGTTCAGTTGGAGAGATCAAACACAAGTGTATGACAATACATGGGTGACAATATCCAGTATTGCTGGTGGTGATTGGATGGCACTAATATGAGTCATCAGGACTAGGACATGGCTTTGTTTTACCGAGATTGTTGCATAATGAGAAAACCGGAAGAGATTAGTATCCTGGAAAGTTGAAAGCAGAACTATCACCAGTGAGAGAAATGTGATCCGAGATGAAACCGAGAGGACTAAGTAGTGACAGCCACTGAGGTAAAAGGGAAGCGCTATTTGAGAACACTATTTACCTCATGTTTTCTTCATAATCCCCACCTGGACCACTAGAGGTTCATTCAATAAAATTACATATATTTTTCCACAAGTAGTTGTATGGTGCAGTTTTGTAATTGGGCCTAAAACATTGCAGTTATTATTATTTTATGCAAACGTGGTGGAGATTTATTACATTTGTCACTATAATACCTTAAAGGGGTTTTATGTAGTCTTGACATTCCAACCTCTCCTGGTAGAAGGTAGAGGTCACCTGTCAAAATGTACTTCAAACTATAAAAACTACCAATGATTCAGCGTTGTGTATCCACAGACTGTATCACACACTGAATAAAGTATAAAGCTCATTGTTTACACACACATCTGTATTATGGTATCATCAAGTCTTCTTCCAGAAAAAAACCCTGTATTTATTTTGACAGTCAGGCAAAATAACATTGTGTCTTACAATCTTCACATGTTGCATCAGCTGATAGTTGACATTATAGCTCCAGTGTTTCCCACAGGACAGGAATCTGTTTGTGGTGGTGAGGTCGTGGAGGATGGGGGGCTGCGACCAAGAAAAACGCACCAGTTTTAGCACCTGAACACTTTCATTGCATACAGTTGCATCATTACTAATGAGCAAAAACGCAGTACAGTGCCAGCTAAGTGGCAGCAGCTAAATAACTGTGTCGTGGCTAGCTAGTTGGCTGACGTTAACGCTACTAACGGTGCGAGTACTCAGACCACTGTTTTGCTTATGTAGGTCTTTCGTGCTGGTCGTCTTCTTCTTCTGGCAGGCGAGGTGTGTTAAGTGCATCTTCTTTGGTTTTATTGGCGGAGTGACGATTTATACTGCCACCTACTGCATCGAAATTGTAATGACTAGCTACATTACAATGTTTTTATGAGCGAGGTCAAGCCAAAAGTGGAAAAAAGTATTTGTGGCGGAAATTATTTATTCGTGGCGGGCCACCATGAATAAATGAATGTGTGGGAAAACACTGAACTCTGTTAGCTTAGCTGAGTTTTTGGTCAGAAAACAGCCACAGCAAAACCACAAGGCTCCTCTCCTCCATTTTCTGTACTGTTTGTGTTGTAATTGGCAGCACTAAAGATCTGTTCAGAATTACCCAGACAAGGTCAGAACTGTAATACTGTAGTCTGAACTATGGATTAATAAATGATGAACTTAAGATAATATCACAAAATAACTTTATTCTTTTATAAGCTTTATAATGAAACTCAGCCACATAGATGAAACACTGGTTTCAGCATGAAACATCATTCTTTTCATTTAGAGGTCTGCCCACTAGTGACTCACTACTCCCTCTAGTGGTCACATACATCAGACGGTCTATATGGGTGAACATGTTTGGTTCATATCTCTACAGTCCAACACATTGGCATCTTTGGCAGCTCCTCAGACTTCTGCACACTACAATAATATTTTTAGGTGATTTTTTTTTTTTTTTTTTTTTTAATTGTATTTTGAATAGAAATACTACATGCAGCCCCTTTAATGCTATGCTTAGAATGATCATTTTACCTGTTTCAATGGGTAATTGCAATAAAATTAGATTTCACATGCTTTTTCTACAGACCACATGTACACAGAAACAGTCCAAAGCACTCCATGGTTCATGCTGTATATTTGTTATCACCCCGACCCCCAAAGGTGAGGCAAGGGGTATTGTTTTTGTTTTGTTTTATTTTGTTTGTTTCACATTGTAGCAGCAAAACTATTTGTTGAATTCATACTGAATTTGGTTTATAGATTGCTAGTAACTCAGAGTAGATGTCGGTACACTTTTGGAAAAGTAGGTCAAAGTTTCAATTCTTTATGAATTTTTAAAAATCTTTTTCCCCATTTATTTATAATGGGCGAAATTTCAAATGTCTAAAGCAGAAAAACTATTGGCTGAATTCATACCAAATTTGCTTTATAGATTGCCAGTGACCAGGAATGGATCTCATTACATTTTGGGAACTATAGGTCAAAGTTGAAATATTTTTATGAATTTTTAAAATCTTCCCATTTACCTACAATGGGCAAAATATGTGTGAGGGGCAGGTTTTGTTGTGCATGGCACCACTTGTTTCCAACTATTTTTCTTATTTGTGCATTCAGCAGATGACAAGCACTATTAGCCCTGGTACAGACATACAGTTCTGGTGACCTGACAATTTAGCTTCCTTGGGTTGTACCTATTGTACAAAAATAGCTGGCTCTTAAGGTAGATGCTCTACTTTCTTCACGCACTATTCACCTACTTTCTCTAAGTGCAGTTTGGGAATGGTGGCATTCAGTGATTTTTATCAGAGCATCTGCACTGAAAGCAACTATGTCGGTTGATAAAAATGTTATATTTAGCGTGTGATTTTTAGTATCTTGGTGTCCAGGATCAAAGTCAGTAATTTTTTTTTTTTTTTTTAACTTGTCATCCTTTACCATTTTCCTGCTAATTTTGTACAATGCGAGAACTGAGCGGTCCTCGTCCCAGAAACAAACAAAAAAGAAGGGGTTCCAGTCTATTTGTAAGCAATTATCCATAATCCTTATTTGAGGCAGGTTACATTAAATATATAGTTAAACCATAAAAAAGTAAGCATTATGATTTGCAATGTGACATTGATATAAATCAAAATGTTTGTTTTACAGCATCATTTATTTATTTTTAATAAAATACAGTACTGTTTTTACTAATGCATTTCCAACAATGCATTTGTAACTATGATTTTCCTGTCAATCAAATCCAAATTGTTGTCAAAACATAATGCAGGATATTTGTGCTCTGCAGTTTTAAGATAACACATTAGAAACACTTGGTTCATGTCATTATAATTGCTCTCCATGCTGTAATTTTTCTCTGCTGTGCTCATGCACGTCACTCTATTTAAGTACTTATTATAAAGCAGTAATAGAATGTATATGGGAAAGGTTACACACACATTCCTAAATTTGGACAGTGTTCTGGTGTCACTGCAACCAACTGCTTAAAACAGACGAATAATGGGGAGAAATAGCAAATCAGCTCCTTGTTTTGAAAAAGAATCACCTTTCTAATTTACCCTAAGATGTCTCTGAGCATGCACAGACATTTTCTCTGACGTTTTTCTGCTTCATTTGCACTCTGCTCTGTTTTTTGTCCAGCTCATCAGTTTTTGCCCATGTCAAAAGCTCTTCCTTTCTAATGGATTTTCTGGTAACAGATTTTCTATTTACGATAAGAGGATGCTCTTAGTCTTTAAAAGCCCAATTGAATTTTGATGGGGACGGCTGTATTCCAAACATGTTTAACAGGGTATTTTAGCATCATTTTATGCCCAATTTTCACTTCTAGGATTATGTTTGTGACAGAAATATAGAATGATATAAAAAAAAGACAAAAAACAAAGAAAAAGTTATCAACTTTACTAATAAAAAAAAAAATCTTAGAATTATGAGTGCACTGGTGTATCCCAAGTCCATGTTGTAAACTTTAACACACTTTCCTATATTGCCCAACAACTTGAGTGCTGCAGAATTCATCTCTGCAAAAGCGTCAGACTTAAAGATGGATACAGAGCAGCTATATGAGGTGTCACCTTGTGAATAGGGTTTTATATGTTGCTCAATGTTGTGTATCGTTCATTCAAAATGCTTTAAGGCTATGGGCCTATACTGTGCTGTCACTGCAGAAATGATTAGACCATTTCACATAAACTGACACAGGAACAGGCCAGGTTTTGGGGCAGGGATCCCCTACCCCCATCCCTATCCGCTATTGGTGCCTGTACATACCCACTCACACTATTGATTTTAGAATGCAATAACACTCTTATTGATGAAAAACACACAAGATGGTACTGAGAAATAACAAAATGAATACAGGGTTATGTTGGATTTCACTAATAATACAGCTCACATTTATGTTATGCTTTCTAGAAATGTACATAGATATAAAAAAATCAATTATAGTGTCATGTCTTGTCAAGCGCACGTGGAATAAAATGACAGTAACAAACAAAAAGAAAACCTATAATGGTATACCAGAGTAGCAACCACCATCCTAAAAGAATATTTTAATGTATCTTTTCCAAACAACAAATAGTTTTGTTGCCTAAAAAGGGGGGAAAAAATACAGTAGTCATGATGCAGTCTCTGTTTTCTAAAATCCTGGCTATTGTGTGCCTGGCATCCATGCCAACTAGTAAAATGTATCTGCGATTTACAAAAACCTATAATCACAAATGCTTATTCTGATAAGTGGCTGGCCTAATTCTGCATTTTGTATGATTTGTTCTTCTGACTGCCAGCAGAAGTGAACGAACTAAAGTAATTTTTGGTCTCCCTCCCGTTTGAAATGCAGTAGTAACGAGGTCTCCCTGTGACTGCTGCCAGAGACGAGGCTGGGGAATGGCTGTGGCTTTGTCATGAAAGAATGGGAATGCCACGGTGCTATGGGTATGCCGTGGCATCTGGGCAATCCATGAGAGAGAGAGGGAGCGAGAGAGACGTTATAAGCGTCTTAAATTTGAACCTCCTGCTAAAATTGGCACAGCAAAATAAATGCTGGACTTTTTTGTATTTTTTTAGTTTAGTCGAGTCATTGGAAAGTCAGTCATTAGTGGCAGTGTAAGAACAAGGTCAACAGAATGGATAAAACACATCTATAAACTCTAATGTTTTAGCGTTACATGCACCTTTTACCACTTGACAGGCTCGTATGTGGTTGTTATGCATATGTAAAGGAAGATGCCCACCTCAAAGGACCTAGCACTTCACATATCTGAGTGAAAACTTGTATGTAACATTGTATGAAGTTGTGCATCATAGAAAAAAATCGAGCGGTATTGTAAATGGACATAGACTGTGAGGCTATTATAACATGGCAACATGTGGTCAGAATTCTTTTCACCGGAGGCGGGGAGTAATGAAGTATACGGAGGGTACTACAAGGAGGATTATTGATTTTTTTTTTTTTTTTTTCCCTTCCCCATTGGTGTATTGCCTTCCCAACATCAAGATTGACCTCAGCCTACACAGATGGGAAGATAACGCATGAAAAAGACAGAAAAGCACATAGAGCTGCACATGTCACACTGGGGCGCTGCTACCAATTGTGGACAACATGGAAGGTAAGGGACATTGTGGGCCCTTCAGAAAAGAAATTATCTGTAAATCTGTCATCACAGCGGGGGTGGGTGGGGGGTGAACCGACTGTTATGGTACTTATGAAACACACCCCTATACCTCCAGTTGTTACAACCATAAACGGTGTGAAAACGAAAGCGAAACTTAACTTTTAAAGGTGGGGTCTGAGATGTTAGAAAAACGACTCAAGCAGGCTACATTGTGAAAAGACACAATTCAAAAGTCCCAACCCCTTTCTTCAGACCCTCCCCCTCGAAGCCACGCCTCTGGACTCCATCAGCGTAAAATCATTTCGAGTGGGTGCTCAAAATGATTGGATGTTGTTTTTCAGTCCTGTTGGTCCTACAGGTGACTAAAACTTTTAATTTTTGTGTCAGAGGATTTATTTGTTTGCAATCAGGGTGTGAAGGAGATTTTTTTTAGCAATATAGTAAAAAAATACTCCAGGAAAACATCTCAGACCCCACCTTTACTGTCTGACTCTAGGCCTCTGTGCCTCTCTTCTACTGCGGAGCTTACATGAAATTATCAGAACTTCTAATTCATATCCACTGGGCCCCTTGGTAATCCTGGGCTCCATGCATTTGCTATGTTTAATACCCCCTCCTCCTTAAGACACCCCTGATGTCACACATGACAGACGTGATCTAACAGACCATCAAGAAAATACATCTTCTTAATCCACATCTTTTATTTACGCTACTTACCTTAAATGTTTAGTTTTTTTGGTACAAAATGTTTTTTTGTTTTTTTGTTTTTTTACTTTATTTAAACTCAGTTTTAGTACTTTTTTACTATGTTGTACAGGAATGCATAGTTAAAAAAATTGGAGTAAAATCCCTTGTATTCTTTTGAAGATACTTGGTGTATAAAGGTGATTCTGATTCTAATGAGATGTTTGGTTTGAAGTTAGCTTTGCACAGGCATCAACGGTGGAAACACTTTCACTATCTGAGTCATTGCAGGACATAAGTACTTGTATTTTATGTTCGAAAGTACTTTTTTTCCCCCTTTTTTTACAGTACTGTGTATACTTGTACCTGTACTTGAGGGAAACATCTGCTTTTGCCACCTCTGCTTTTCATTGACCAGCACGTTGACCCACAGGGATCCACAGGTTCTAGATGTGGTAGTTTTTATACTGTTGTGTTGTGTACATGCTGTACCCCATTTGTCCAGCAGTCATCGCTAAAGTGTTCTGGGTATAGCAACATGATTATAAGGCTATTGTATTCCAAAATTACTAATATCTCCCAAAACATTGGACCTATCAACTTTACGTTTTCGCAACTGTTTTCCGTGACCAAAAATACTTAAGTATGCCAAACTGTAGCCGTCAGCTCTTTACAGATTTTGTGTGAACCCCCAGACACACACACACACATGCACACACAGAGGCCACTTGGCTTTTATAATATAGATGAGAGAAACTGATGATGTTCTGCCATAGTTTCCTTTCTTAGTTGCATCATGCCAAAGGTCCTATTGGATGCTATTATATCTACTGGCCACTCTGCCTCCACAATTTCCTGTGGCGCTGCTCTGTTTTGTCCATATCCGTGCAGACAAAATTAAAGCATTGTACAGACAGAAGTTTCTGATCTCTATTCAATGTCAAGAATATGTAGAGTTTTTGTTTCCACATGTTATCACCTGATCTAAGATAAAACATTAAAATGTGTTTCACACCACCCATTAATATTAGGTAGGACTGCTGCGGTTACTGTGTTTTAGTCAAATATGAGAGCAATCAAATAGAAGTACCTCCTCATCAATAAACCACAGCGATCCCATCCATCTCTCTAGAGCTATGATGGATAGACATGGACCAGTCTAATTAAAGGATGAATTATGGAATGGATTCAATTCATCACTATGCTGTCATTGCTATTAAATTCATAGTCAGTCCCATGTTTCCGTATCTGGGTTGCACTGCTTTTCTGCATCTATCAATCATAAATCAAGGGAAAAATTAATCCCAACAGGGAATCTTATGTAGTTTATCTGGGCCACACTTCTGGTCCGGCATTTCCCTGCTTTAGGAAGGCATGTTGGCGTTGTGCTTGATCATCCCTAGTGTACACACGGCTGAACCTTCTTCACTCATAATAGCATCCGATATGACATCTGAACAAACATGGTAAGAAAGAGACCACTGGATACTCACTGTCAACAAACGCACACATTAAATTGCGTTTAAAAATACATCAGTGTACAGGCACACAAGTGCAATTTATGGATAGCGTGTATTTTTAGATATGTATCACAAATCAGTCTGCTATTGTCTTTCAATTGTTTTGATACTGCTTCTGTATTTTCATTAGGGGTGTCAAAATGAACACATTAACAAAGATTAATCAATCATCATGATTAATCTGATTTTAAAAATTTAACACAATTAACCCATCTGCAGTGCAGAATAACTCTGAAGATCTCATTTTGCCCATCATTTGGGCAGTTGGTCCAAGTACTTTTACAATTGGGTAAATGGGCAGTTCATTCAGTAGTGACAGGCAGCAGAACCAACAAATAAAGATGGAAGACACTAAACAGCATGTTGGCCCAGCGGATGGAAATATGAGAAGAAAAATCCCTAAGACTGAACAGTCTTTGGGAGTTAGTGCATATACCGAGTCTGTTTGCACATGGAGAATGAAACGCGGTTAATGTAGAGATAGATTAAAACATGAATATTTAATAATTGTGATTAATCAAAATTAATCCACAGCAACCATGTGATTAATCTGATTAAAAATTTTAATTGTTTAACAGCACTAATTTTCATATATTTCATATATTTATACTACTGCGCTGAGACTTCAGCATAATTCGTATGTACTGAATGTGTACAAATAGCAAATTATCACTCACTCACTCACTCACTCACTCACTCACTCTGTTATTGATCAGCTGATAGCTTTGTTGTCCACACTAAATAGCACACAAACCAGGTAGATATTAGACAAGAGGCTCTTACCAAGGACTTGTTAGTGCATTCTGAGAGATCTGTGAACTGTCAGGCTGAAGACAATCAGCATTTTGTGTCTAAATAAAGAACATATGCAATAGCAGGAGGCGGCAAATACTGGCACTGATGACTATAATGCATCCAAGGCTAGAGGTATTGATGAGTACTTCAGTGTTCCTCACTTCACCAGACGAAATGGTGATAAAGATGTGGGGACGTAATGAGTGCCTGTCAGGGGCCTGAAATAGAAGAAAACCAGCTATGCAAAACAAATCATTGCAGTTCCTGTCAGTTTGATATTTTATCATAAATCACTTAACGGACGAAAGAGATTTGTAATTTTTTGAGTGTGTGTGTATGTATGTATGTATGTATGTATGTATGTATATGTATATATGTGTGTGTATGTATGTATGTATGGATGTATGTATGTATGTATGTATGTATGTA
>JAQQZY010000020.1:1560152-1573457 GCA_030068375.1 Ostorhinchus rueppellii | reverse complement strand
GGGATAGGCTCCATGCGACCCCCGTGACCCTAATGAGGATTAAGCGGGTATAGAAGATGAATGAATGAATGAATGGTGTAAAATGCAGTTTGTCTTTTCATGCTCACCAGATATGACCCATTTGGACATTCAGAGGCTCCGTAGTGAAACCTATAGAGTTGAATCAATGACAATGGATGAAGACACTGGGTTTATGTTCAGTTAATGTAATATTTTTCTAAAACGTCAATTTTTCTTCAGTTTTCTCTGATTTTGGTGTAATAAACCTCAAATGTGAGCTTTTCGCCAAATACCGTCTTCTTCAGTGTCATTTTACAGTGGTTCGTAATGTGGCAATGTGGTGCACTTAATGTCCATAAAGATACTAAAGTTATGAAATCACACAGTCAAACCACAGATGGTGATTAAACAAATTCATGTTATGACTTAAGAGGAGAACCACTTACCAGCAGAGTAAATTTCTCTGAAGTGGAATCGGTGCATGGGTAAAATACACCCCTTTGGTGGTTTTAGACATTAAGCGAAAGTGAAAAACAATTTTTACCCAGAAGTGATCACGTAATCTCCTTGGCAGAGGCTAAAAATATTGTTTCCAACCTTTCATCTGCCAATGGTGCTAATTCAAGGACCCATTCAGCAAGTAGGTCTAGCTACAGATTCGTGTATCATTTGGGTGCATGGCGCCAAATGAATGGAGCCTGTTTGGATATAGGGAGCACGCATGGTAAGCTACGCCTTGATGGTGTAGCACTCAATTTATCCCCAACGGCATTGATGACCCACATTGTCCAGAAAGGAGACAAGATGCAGAACAGAATGAATGTAATATTATATATGTAACCTCTTTGTAATCACCAAGGTTTTGTGGTGTTGTTTCCTGTACACATGCAAATCTTGTGGTGTTTCTCTGTTTTCTGCTTTATTAGTGTCTTCTATTTATATTTATTGCTTTTATCTCTTCACACTTACTTTCCTTTTATTTTTTGTTGCTTTTTTGTATGCAACTGAGCTATTGTGACTAAGTAATTTCCATTGTGGATCATTAACGTTTGTCTAAACCTAATGTCTAAGCCTAAATTAACAGTAATCTGATTAACATTTCAGATCACGGATACATTCATTTTGCAATTTAACTATATGACACAGTTACATACAGATAATTACTCCCAAAAACTATTAGCTTTTACTGCAGCTTTGTTGTAACACTGTTTTCTTCTTAGACAGCCTTACCTTTAAGACCTCAGTAGCTTAATCTCCTTCCTCCCACCTCCCCCCTCTACAGTACCATGAGTTATCTCTTCATTGTTAGATGAAGTGAATAGAAAGAATACTGGGTGAACAGGGTCTGGTTCTCTTGCGATGGTGCACTTATTGACATTGCCACACAAAAAGCAGCAGAGATTTAGGAGGTGGCTAGTAAAGAGACGCTCAGAGCTAATGAAGTGTATCCTCCACTATCTATCAGTTGTCTTGTGACAACTATCAACGAACTAAATCGATACAGATGTGGTCAAAGACTCAGCAGTGCTTGAATGGGAGTGCTCACCTCAATCAGTCTGTCCCATTAACTCTTCTCTTTGTGCGCCTCTTCGGCTGATAGTATTAAAATAATACCGTATTAGGAGGAGCCCTGATCTCCTTTTTTATCTGATTTCCTCATATGTTAACAAGTGTGATCGGGCATAATGTAACTGAAGATAGCAAAGCGTTATTTAGCAAGCATCCCCTCTAACCGTATGCAGAACAGAATGTGTGGCTCAATACAAATTTTTAATGCATTAAAGATGAGAAACTTTTCCAATCGGGATTATGTTAAAGTTTTGTAATCACAGTGACAAAATACTAAAGTTATTGATTTTATGTATGCAGTATCGTTCAAGATTTCCACTGCCAAACATTAAAAAACAGATCAACATTTGAACTCTTATTGTACCCCTTCCACATACGCTGAGGCCATATTGTTTACGCATTTTATGCAGATAAACATCTCCTCCTCCAGTGACTATTTGATGCAACATTGGGCACACAGCCACATTTTAATGAACACAGGAGGATGATTGATTGGTCTTGGGTTATTTGTTTTTTTGGGGGAAGCAAGTCAGTAAGCAGTATCCTGAGATATGTGAGAAAATGCAGCATAGACAAACAATTCCAGTCCCTCCATAGCATAAAACTGCTAAGTTGTACAAATGCAGCATTTTACAAAGCACACAAGTCATATTACTTTTCATTTGGGTCCTGATTTATATTTAATTCTGCTGCTTGAGATGAAGTGTAAATCTACTCTTGATTAGAACACACCAGTGCATTTAATTCAGTACAAGCAGAACTGTGTCCTTAGTGTTTCAGTACTGTCAAAACGTGTAGATATTCGCACTGATATTTGAGAACATTTAATATTACAGCAGAAATGGTAAATGGACTGCACTTACATTTAGGGATGGGAATTGAGAACATGTTCTTTTTGAGAACCGGTTCCCAGTAGCTTTGATTCCTTGGAATAGTTTGCCTGTCCGCCTTCATTGCGCATGCATGATGACGTCATGCGCACGCTGCATTGTTTTGGTCAAAACCTGGCCAACATGGCGTTGAGGCAGAAATGGTCTAAAAAGATGACACCAGGTCCACTTGCAACACTGTCAAAGCTTCTATTTCTTCTAATGGGTGGAATCTGCTCAAACATTTGTCCACGCAGCATGTGAGTCATTTGTTGCGCTACTTCGCGAGCTTACCTAGTGGCAAGACGTCATATGGGCCCAGTTTCGGTTCTGGTGCGGGCAACAAACATTGCATTTCCTCAAATACAAGTTTCTGAAGGCAGGGGAAAGGAAATGAGGGTCCACAACAACGGGAGATGAGCAGTCGAACCGGTAGAAATGTGGCAATAGAGGAATTAAAGTGTCTTTAGTTTCACTTTCACTGTACACCCCCCCGCCCCCCCCAAACCGGGCCTGATGTCATCTGATCTTATTTGTACAGACTGTATGTTATATTCTTTCTGTAGAGATGGAAATATAAAACACCTGTAATGCAAAAATACCCGTTTGTACTCTTTTATTCCCTCACTTAATGAGAATCGATAAGGAATTGGAATTGTTAAATTCTTATCGATTCCCATCCCTACTTATATTGGACATTCTGTACACCTTCATGTTGCTCAAAGTGCTTTACAAACAGTTCTCTCGTGTTATATGTCCATTCACTGCCCTGATCTACGAAGCATCATGAATGGTAGAGCTCTGCGTAAATGGTGTATGTATTTTTTCAAATATAGCATCAATGCTGTATCTTCTTATGGACTGGTCATGAGTTTGGGTGTAGTCACATGCTGATATAAAAGCTAACCTGCTTTATGATCCCCGTAAGTCTCTGCATTTGACCCACCACGGAGACTGATCTTATGAAATCGTGTTGTATGTCACACCAGTTATGGCATTTGGCGTGCTATACGTACACATTTTCATCTTTTCACGCGTTATTCAATGCTGTTTGGTTGTGTGTTAATTTACATCAAGATCTCCGGGTCATATAACCGTAACCCTCAGTGTGTGGTATTGGACGTGGTGTGAACATACACGTGGAAAGCTTATAATTCATCCAGATAACACACCAATTAAAAGTGGCATGTATATTTATGTGATTTCATAACATCATGTTGCACCATCACACACAAATGGTATCTAACATTAGCATTAGCTTATAGCACACTATAGGTCATTGAAGGCATCACAGCTGTACAGTATTAACCCATGTTCCTGTTTTTAATAGTGGGAGAAACTGCAGGACCTTTATGACACCTGTGCAGTGTGGAAAGAACAGGTAAACTCACAGCAGGACGGTTCTGAGAGTCGAACCTGGAACCCTAGTGCTAACCACCAATACATATCAGATGTGCTGTACTGTACAAATCTTAGTTGCATTTTTGGATAGGTGGAAAGTGGAATTTGCTAGATAAATTAACCATAAATCCTCATTTTGTTGTGTTTTTTCCTTTTTTTTTTCCTTTTTCTTTTTTCAAAAGAGCTGATCCTTGGTGAAATAACTGATCTGATTGAAATCAGATCAAGCCATCTGTTCATTTCATAGCACAACTGAGCTCAGTTGTCAAGGAGCGTGTGACTGCTGACTGTTAATACGCACATCACTATCCTGGATATTATGGGATTGTTTTTGTTTTTTTTAAGTATCGTGTGACGTCAGCTGGTTACTGTCCAAGTGTGAGTCTGTAAGAGCTCTGAACGTCTAAAAGCATGGGACAGTACTTTCTAAAACCAAGCAAAGACATAGAATTAACTTTATTAATCACTTCATGGCGAATTCAAGTGCCAAAATAGGATATTAATTGTGTACAGAAATAGTCTGAGTAATAAATGTCTGAGTTTAGGGATTCTTAATTATTATCCAATAATCAGTTAATGAACATAGCGTCATAAAGTAAACACCCAAAAAAAACTGCTGATGAATTTGTGTTATTTGATCCTTTCATTCCGGATTGATTTGATGTGTCTATGAACCATCATGAATACTTAATGGAGTGTCACTAAAAGTATCCAGATCAGTGCATCCCTGTTTATCTGTTTTTATGCTTCAGGGCTTTCTGAGGTACCCCAGACTTTAACTTAATACAGTGAGCTGTGGGCTTTTTTTCTCAGGTAATGTTTGCAGCTCGTGTAGACTTTGGAGTGAGGTCATTCACCCATAAAGACCCAGTGTTGCTTTTGTGGTAGTTTCCAAATGAATGTTTCTCTATTTTTAACCTTGAATTGATTTATCACCATTTATTATAATATTACACTCTGTATTTTGCATTTTTCAGTGAAAATCAGGTGTTTTCTTTTATTTAATGTACTGATTATAAGCGTGTTTCCACTGCACTGGTCCTGGGAGTTTTTGGGAGGAAGGTATTTTTGACTGGGGTGTGAGTTGGCCTGGTCCTCTCAGGCATCATGTCTCCATGACAGTAATATCCCTGTAAGACCCTCGCAATGACGTCATATCACATCAGTTTCTGTAGTAATTTCGCTAACAGAAAGCACCAAAACAAAGCAGCAGCAGAAGAGGAAATCGCAACAAGACTGGACATGTCTGGTATAGTTTCATACTGTCTTCAGCTTACGCTTCTGACGAAGGCTACAGGAAGTAGCTGAAACCAGTCAAGCAGGTAAACAACTACCCCTGTCTGATAAATGAATTATCGATTATAAAGACTGGACATGGACACGGATGAAGTTGGGATGTTTGTTTGTGTTTGTGCCGTTGCTGTACACAGTAATGGTATCAGAGATTGAAAGAAGAGTTGCTCTCGAAGAAGAATTCAGCAAAGATGAAAGAAACAGAGTTGCAACTACTCTTTTAAAATTGGAGGTTGTTTGTTGCGATCTGCTGATGTCATTTGCGACAACCAATCTGGGCAAATTAGCCACTAGTACCACCCAGCGACTCTACCGGGCTGTTCTTGAGTACCTACTCTCGAGCAGGTACTCTGCTGGTTCCTGAAAACAGCCCTGTCGGAATGGCCCAGTCAGTGGAGACACATGCATACTGTGAAGTTCCTGTAAAACGGCCCGGAAGTCCCGATAGTGGAAACACTTATGTAGATGTTCATAAAGCTCAGATTAAAGTTGAGGATTATTATAATCAAAACAGAGAACACTGAAGACCTATTTACAATCACTGTCATTGATTAAACTCCATTGGTTTTACTGGTGAATCAATGTTGTGGAAGATGGCGGTGTTTCCACGTTCATTTGTCAGTTGTAGTTTGTCACATATGTAAACATACACACTGAAATTTGTCTTGATGTATCACACACTGCATGCTAGGAGCAGTTGGCTGGCTGTGTCGGGCTGAGCAGGCCCGAGCAAAGGGTTTAAGTATCTCGCTCAAAGGCATAGCATCCAACAACTCTCTACCATTCCAGGGAATTGAACTGGCAACCCTTCGGTCACAAACTGACTCTCCAGCCATCTTGGTGCCCCTGTATCTGCCCTCATATCTAATGGCCATGAAATAATGACAAACTGCATTTTCCACCAATTAATTACATGTATTGATTGGATTAGTGGGTCAACAGATATTTAACATCAGTGAATGATTTTGGGTGTCGGTGGCTATTTGGGTCTTTCTGTGGTACAGGATCTCTGTCTGTGCAGTCACATGTACATATCTTATTCCAGTGTTAAAAAATAGATGCAATACAAAGACCATGGCAACACAAAAAGCATCTCACTTCTGGAGAGAGTTCTGTCTTAAAGTAATTTAAAAAAACAAACCCAAAAACCCAAAACAATTGAATATGCTAGGCCAAATACAACCTCAGGTGTCGTAAAATAACCAACTTGGTAATGATTTCCCATCACTGAAGAATGAGCAAGTCAGGTCACAGTGGAAAACACGACCCTACATTAAAACCAGTCATTAAACTCTACCACCTTCTGCCATCAGTCATGGCTGCACATCTTCATCCTCCTTGTCGTATGGGGTGACAGTGACAGAACAACAGCTAGAGGATGTGTTTACTTGTTGGTCTCGTCTCCCATCGCTGACAGTAGAAGAATACTAGTAAGACAAATCCACAATGCAGTGCTATGGGATAGAGCTCGGCCTGTTATAAATGAAAGTGGCCTTGATGTCACGGCTGGGAGAATGCAAACCCTTATGCAGATTCAGAGAGGCAGGCAAGTGTGGTTAGAGCATTTCGAATAGTGTTAATGTGTAGTGGGAGAAGATGGAAACCAGGGCGTTGTCAGTGGAGACCAGGAGGAAGCAGCTGAGCCGAATACTGAGCGGACTGTGGTTTTGACAAGGTGAAGGAATCCAGGAGAGGCTGCAGTGGCACAGGAGGCTCTACGACTGAGGACCAAGGAAGATGGGGGAAAGGATCACAAGGTACATTCAAATAATCTCATTCACTAGGAAGGACAAGGAAGCAGAACCAGAAACATGTTACCATGGGAGGCTCAGACACCTTTACGGCAAAAGTGAAAGGGAACAGTAGGTTTTACCTGTGGTCAGTGATGATGGGAAACAGGTGAAACAATGTCTGTGCTGCCATGTCCTCATGGGAAAGAGACAAACTTTAAAGTTTGGCACTGCTGAGTAACTGGGATACTAGGATATGGCTCAGTTGGTAGAACAGCTTGTTCAATGATCAAAGAGTTGGCGGTTTGAATCCGGGCTGTGACTGTCCCCATGTTGAAGTGTCCTTGGGCAAGACACTGAACCTTAAACCTAAGTAGGATGGCAGCTGCCTACTGGAATGGGTGAATGTGAGGTATTATGAAGCTTTGGGCACCACGAAGGTGTATAAAATGCACGACATAAGTCCATTTACAAAGGGATATAATCAGTGTTATGCAAGTTACTTCCAAACTGTAACATCTTTGATCTACTTTTAACATTTCTTAAATGATTTACAACAATTTCTTATATTTTCCTCTGCCTGTTGCATTTTTCTGTGAAAGTCATGTATTTTCTCATTATTTAATTTACTTTAATGTAGATGTTCATAAAAGCTCAGAGTGAATTCAGTTTATTATATTAAAACAGACAAAACTATGGAAAAAGTAACTATTTCAGCAAAATGTCATTAACTGAACATTAAAACAAGCATCTATAACTGCTGTGATTTATCAACCTACACAGGTTTCATCGGTGAACTGACTATGCAGAAGACTGATGTTACTGTGTCCAATTTGAAGCCTCTGAACATCCAAATGTGTCACATCTGGTGATGCTTAACAGCTGTGAAACGGCATTTTACTTAGATTATTTGTGTATTTACAGCATTAGTGGAACAAAACTGACTAAATGTTGTAGATGAGTTAGATGCCTTTGGTGCTGGTAGCTGTTGCAGGTTTTCACAGACTTCCCTGATAAAGCGTTATGCATGTACAGATGGGGAGTGTTAAAACTCACACTTCAGTGATCTCAAGTGTGAATGGTGAACTTGAGTCCTGATATTCAGTGAGGAAACTCAATGCAGGAATTTTAACCCATAAAGACCCAGTGCTACTTTTGTGACTGTTCCCAAATGAATTTTTTCTTTTTCATCTTTCTAAAGTGATTCATTGCAATATTATCCTCTAGATTTTGCTTTTTTTTCCCCCTGTGAAAATCATGTATTTTCCCATATTTAAGTCACTGATCGTGTATCTTGGCTGCATATAAACAGAGATGAAGCTAACTTCACGATAAAACAAACTGGCTGTGGATCAACCACCCGTCTGGTACTGACCCAGTACAGGATTCTGCGGTGCTGTGTTCAGTGTAGTTGTAAACGGTGGTGCTGTGGGGTTATATACAAGAAGGTGCCCGTTTGATGCCTTGTTAAGAGACAGACCAGCGATCCTGTAAGCAGGTTCTGTTCACAGTGTTGTATGAAAACTTTCTTTGGTAGATTACCTTCAGTATTTTACTTGGTCCAAAGATGGAAGGCCCTCAGAATTTTTTCGGAACTCTGTACCGAACAGTGCAGGATGATGGTGTTTCCACGGTAACTACAGAGCCTCTGAACATCCAAGTGGGCCATATCTGATGACCATGAAAAAATGGCAAACTGCATTTTACAGTTATTTATGTGTATTGATAGGGATGGGAATCGATAGGAATTTAACAATTCTGATTCTCTTATCAATTCTCATTGGGTGAGGGAATAAAAGAGTACAAACGGGTGTGTTTGCATTACCTGTCTTGTATATTTCCAACTCTACACAGAAAATATGACACATTATGTACATGGTATGTACAAATAATAAAAACAGATTACACCGCGCCCAATTTTTGTTTTTTGTTTTTTTTGGGGGGGGTTTGAACAGTGAAAGTGAAAAATTCCTATATTGCCTTATTTCTACTACGTGGAACCGGTTCAACTCGGCCCGTCTCCTGTTGTTGTGCACCTCATTTCCTTTACCCTGCCTTTGGAAACTTGTATTTGAGTGTATACGACATTTGTTGCCCGTACTGGAACTGGGCCCGGATGACATCCTGCTGCTAGATTCACAAACGCTACAAAGTAGTGAATCAAATTGATCACATACTGCGTGAACAAATATTTGAGCATATTGAAGGGATTCCACCCTTTTGAAGAAATGGAAGCTTTGACAGTGTTCCAAGTGGACCTGGTATCATCTTTTTAGACCGTTTCTGCCTCGACGCCATGTTGGCTACGTTCTGACCAAAACAATGCAGCGTATGTGCAACAAAGCCGGAATCGATAAACAGAATTGTGAAGCAGGCAGGCAACCGATTCCAAGAAATCGAGCTACTGGGATCTTTTCGATTCCCATCCCTATGTATTGATATTAGTGGATGAACAGGGAGGAAATATTGTAGATCAGTAGATGATTTTAGTTGCCAGTGGCTCTTTAGATCTTTACGCGTTAATGAGAATTCAGTATATTCATCTATGCAACATCCTTTAGCTCTGTTAAAGTGCCCAGTCTGTGCTATGCAGGTGCAGATTCAGGACTCTATATTAAGGTGAAATAATAATAATAATAATAATAAATAATCTTTTGAACTGAATGTTATGATTCAGTTTCGCACTGAAAACAACTGCTTTGCCTGTTAGTATCATCCACTGAGTTGGGAATAATAATAAATACTGATGTCACCCTAGTTTTATTTTATCAGTATACACATTAAACACTACATTTACACCTTGTCAGATGGGTCTTTCTGTCCTCAATCATTACATTATTGTCCTTTTTCTATTATTTACCAACTGCGTTAAGTCTCAGTTGCTGTATAGTTTCCTCTGTGGTTGACTGTTGTTTTGTTTGTTGTTTTCCCCTTTACTGGCATGTTCTCAGGTACAATGTTTACATGAACAGACACTTTTACTTTACTCTCAAGATGCTCTCTACCTTATGTTTGTCTCAAAAAGCAAAACATAAATAAACAGCTAATTCCACTCGAGTCCACTGGAAGTCTTTTGAAGTCGCTGAGGGAGAGTCCTTCAGAAATCTTTTGAAATTTGGGAGACACATCATCTCATAAATACTTTAAGGATAAATCGCAGAGGTATTAGACATTAGACCAGTGGGTGGGAATTTACTATTAGTGAGAGTGACTTGGGTATTTGATGGCATTAATTACAATATTTCAAAGAGGAGGGAAAAAAAAACACACACATCAAAGCACTTTCTGGTTCTTCAGTTAAAATGAACATGGTGGCACTCAAATTTTTCTGAACTATCTATCAAAACCATCTTCATACTCCTCTTGAATTGCATAACCAGAGGAAATGAAGCCATTAGAGGGTCCTATCACAAGAAAAAACAAAACAAATGTCATCGGAAGTTTCATCTCTTGGTGCAAGAGTAATGAATTCCTTAGCACAACAACCAGCATTAAAGCAGATGACAAAAAGGAAGAAAATAGCAATACTTGAATACATTACATATCAGCTCTGATGGTCCTTTCACAGTTACAGCCAGACTGACACTGCAATAATAATGTTTTTGACTATTCTTTTCCCCGATTTTTTTTTCCTTATCTAACCCATAAAGACCCAGTGCTATTTTTGTGGTAGCTCCCAAATATTTCTCCCTCTATATTCAACATTTCTTAAGTGATTTGTCACCAGTTATTATGACATAACCCACTGTATTTTGCATTTTTCCAGTAAAAATCTGGCATTTTCCAATATTTAATGTACTGATCCTATAGATGTGCATAAAAGTTCAAATTAAAGTAGAGGGTTATATCAGTAACGGAGAAAACTGAAAAAAGTAACTTTCAGTAAAATCTATCATTAACTGAACATAAAACGAGTGTCTGTGACCACTGTTCTTGATCAAACTTCATGGGTTTTACTGGTGAGTCAATGTTACAGAAGATGGGGTTTCCATGGTAACTACAGAGCCTCTGAACGTCCATATGGGTCATATCTAATGACCATGAAAAGATGAGAAACTGCATTTTAGACCAATTATTTACATGTATTGATAGAATTAGTAGATTTGCTGCTGCACCCGGGATTTCTGGTGCTCTGCACACAGTGCCTCTGGCTTCCCGGATGTGGAGCGGAAAACATGGAGTGGAACATTCCGGACTGGATTTTAGACGCTCCAGTGACCCATCACGCAACCAGTCCCAAAATGCTGTCAGACCACCTCACACCCGACTAGATACAACTCATGGAGTGGAGTACAGTCTGCATGGAGTGGATTACAATGTCTTACTTCCTATACAGAAAATCACCCCTCAAGCGGTCATCAAAATTGAACTTTTTAATACACAATCCATCACAAATAAATCTGTTCTCTTAGAAGAACACATCAGGGAGAAAGGACTAGACTTCATGTGCCTTACAGAGACCTGGCACCAGCCTGGGGTTTACTGTGCTCTGAATGAAGCCTGCCCCCCTGGTTACAGCTACTTGGAAGTAGCTCGCAGCACTGGTCGTTGAGGTGGTCGCCGAGCTGTCATCTACCGGCAGGATCTGAAGCTTTCCACCATCCCACTGCCCACAATATCCTCTTGTGAATGCCTTGCATTTACAGGTAAGCCTCCTTTTCCCATGACTGTTCTTCTAATCTAACGTCCCCCCAAACCCAACTCAACCCTTCATCTCAGAGATAAATGATCTCCTCACACCACTCAGTACGACTTCTGCCAACACCATCATTCTTGGAGATATAAATCTCCATGTTGACACCCCCTCATGGCACTCTGCAGCTGAATTCCTTCAGCTTCTGGACTCTCTAAACCTCCAACAACATGTTGAGGTTCCCACACATTCTAAGGGACACACACTGGATCTGGTCATTTCCAACTCCGCCCCCATCAGAAACCTACAGGTCTATGATCTTGGGGTCTCCGATCACTTTCCCATTCTCCCGCACCAAACCCAAGCGGCAAATCAGCTTCAGAAATATAAAAAACATCAACATGAATGCCTTGACTCTGGACCTACAGCCACTATCCTCTAGCTGCTCTGACTTCCTCTGAGTCACTGACTCAGTGGATTTTTACAACCAGTCCCTGAGCAGTCTTCTAGATCGCCATGCACCCTTAAAAACCCGGACAGTCTCTTTTGAATGCTCAGCTCCTTGGTACACCAGTGAACTGCGAAAGATGAAGACGGCTGGGCGTGTCCTGGAGAGGCGTTTCAAAGCCTCTGGTCTAACTGTACATAAACAGGAATAAAGAAAACACAAAAAGGATTATGCACTATCTCTCAGGGATGCACGGTCACAGTTCTATTCCAACAAAATACACAGTAGCCCTGGTGATCCAAAATAACGTTTCCCAACAGTAAACCATCTTCCCAAACCCAAATCACTCTCAAAATCAGAAGACACTGAGGAGAGATGCAACTAATCACTTTTTTCACACAAAAAGTTAATAACATCCACTCTCTCCTCTCGACACCCACCACCCAACCACTCCCAGCTGCTGACCCACAGTCTGGGTTCTTCCTGCCTCTCTGCTCCTTTCATAATGTTACACAGGCAAACGTTGAAAACATAATTCAGAAAATGAAGCCATCCACCTGTGCCCTGGACCCCCTCCCTTCTACTCTGCTAAAGACCAACCCTCTCCACCATAAGCCCTCTCATCACCACGATTATCAACCACTCCCTCCTGGCCTGCCATGTCCCACCTCCTCTCAAAACTGCTGTCATCAAACTACTACTCAAAAAACCCACTCTGGACCCAGACATTCTTGCCAATTACAGACTGATATCTAACCTTCCATTCCTCTCAAAGGTATTAGAAAAAGCAGGTGCAGCTCAACTCCATAACCACCTCAAGCAAAATAATTTATTTGAAAAATTCCAGTCTGGTTTCCGCTCTGGTCATAGCACTGAAACAGCCTTGGTCAGGGTCACAAATGATCTCCTGATGTCAGCAGATAGCGGCTCCTCATCCTCCTGGACTTAACAGCTGCCTTCAACACAGTTGACCACAACATCCTTCTCCACCACCTGCACTCCACCATGGTGTCACTAGAAACTCACTCCACTGGTTCTCGTCATACCTGACTGGCAGAACTGAATATGTCACATGGGGCAAAGCACAATCACGCACACACAGTATCACCTGCGGTGTCCCTCAGGGCTCAGTGCTGGGCCCCACCCTCTTTAAACTCTACCTCCTCCCCCTGGGAGACATCATCAGCAGGCATGGAATGTCATCCCATTGTTATGCTGATGACCTGCAACTGTATCTCAGGACAAACCCCTCTTCTACTGCTCCCCTGCCATCCACCACACTAATCACCTGCCTGGAGGAGATAGAGGCGTGGATGAGGCTCAACTTCCTGCAGCTAAACTGTCACAAAACAGAAGCCATCA
>JAQQZY010000020.1:1521927-1541704 GCA_030068375.1 Ostorhinchus rueppellii | reverse complement strand
GTGACCCCCGTGACCCTAGTGAGGATAAAGTGGGTATAGAAAATGAATGAATGAACTAAATGTGGTAACTTTATTAACCCTGCCCCCAAAGTGGAGGCAAGGAGTGCTGTTTTAGGTTCAGCTTCTTTAACGCTTTAGCAGCAAAACTATTGGTTGAATTCATACCAAATTGGGTTTATGGATTGCCAGTGACCCAGACTAGATGTGATTACATTTTGGGAAAAGTAAATCATTTTAATTTTTATGAATTTAAAAAAAAAAAAAAAAATCAAATCCCCCCCCTATTTACTGAAAATGGGCAAAATTTCAAATATCTATAAAAACATCAATTTTGTTCGAATTTACTTCAAACGCATCAATAGAGGCGATTGATATGCTGACATCAGCACATGCATAGACGTGATGACATCAGCTGGATCGACACCAAAATAAGCTACAATATATGCGAGGTGTGGGGTTTCTTGTGCTTGGCACCACTTGCTTATTTTTTTTTTTGCACCACTTCACTATTCTTTGCACTGATTTCATTGACCTAAAGTTTCTACGACAATATATTTAATTTTTTTTAATTCACAAAAGTAATGAAGTCTTGTTATGTCCTCCAATAACACACTAAGGTTAGTATTTTAATGAGTGTCCTATAAAGGGTTAAGACATCTCGCATGGATCTCTGGTTATTCTGTGTGTGAGCCTGTGTGTTTGCTGAAATCACCATTAAGAGTACAAGAGAGGCCTTATACGGTGCAACTCAAAAAGTATTCTCAGAAATGCCTCCCTCAGTGCATGTGAGGAAAAATCTCTGATTAGTCCTTTTGAAGCGAGACACAAAGCATAAGACTAGTGAAAAGGGTTTAAATCGTCATGCAGCCGGTTAATAATACTCCATTGTCATGTGAACAATCATTTTTACTTTTCACGTTTTGACAGAGCAATTAACAGCGATTATCCAACATGAAAGTACCGATTATGAAGCTCCTGAACTTATAATTCTCAAACTTCCTCATTATTGGACAGAGGCATCATTTCCACTGTATTCAGAAGTTTAAATTCAGAAAAAGTACACTAAACATGGAGAGGATTTTTTGTCCCTCTTTCTATTGAATACTTCTTTGCTTCCATTGCAGACCCTTATATCAACTTTCCTAAGTCTAATCTATTGATGCAGGGTGGTTTTACATTCATCTGGCATTGACATTATGCTAGTGAAAAGCAGGGAGTGCTTTGTGGATTTATCTTCGACTCCCACGCAGTTCTTGGCTTCTAATTTTCTGATAACAGCAGAACACGAGTTCTCCCCCTAAAAGACACAACTTGAAACTCGAATGTGCAATTACAGCAGAATGAAAGTCTCTAGCTCTTCCATAACATAAGACAACAATGAAAGCCCTAAAAAAACCAGTGGTGTTTTTGTCGAACTGCATTTCTTGTTACTGGATTGTGTTAGAGCCAATAGATGTGGTGTTGATTTTGGGAATTATTTTCCTCCTGCTGTTATGTGTGAAACTCTTCCCTGAACCACAGTGGCTCAACCTCCAAATCCTCCAAAAGCAGACTGCTAGAGTCACTTCCTGCCCTGACTAGCCCTTATCTTAGGATACAGGCTGTTCTAACGTCTGACAAAATCCAGACAGATTAGCCCTGACTAGGAGTTAAACGAGTCACCTTCAAAGCCTCAAAGATTATAATCTGCTGCCACTGTGCACAAGGTCTTCGAGAGCACAAGTTGTGCAGTCCACAATAGTGGAAAGAGATCACAATTTAGATGCAATATTTTCTGCTATGAAAATGATGGATAGTTTACTGATAAATGTACCAGACTGTGTATTCAGAAAATGACAATGTGTAAAACCCGGGAGTTCGACGCTGCCTGTTCTTATTTCATAAAATATCAGCCGTCACCATTGTCTCAAATGCTGTACAAGCTCAGCTATGATGAAAAACTGTGTTTTTATTAAGTGACTGTGCATGCCGTGGGCAGGAAGAGTGGCCTGTAATTTCAGCGTGACCGTGCTATGCTATGTGCCCCTTCACAAAAACCGTGTTTTGCAAATATAGTTTTGTAACCAGCTTTGGATTGACCAAAAATATTTGTGGAAAACCAGTGACTTCTGTGAAGAGTTTAGCACTTCTGAGTACATATAGTCTATCTAGTGCTTCAATTGGGTTGTGAAATGATGCACATGAAGACAGATACAGCTAAATATTGTAACTGTAATAATATTCCATGTGTAAAACAGTACATCAATAGTACTGCCAAAGTGTAGTGCAAGTGTGAAAGTAGCCCTACCATCATTAAAAAAAAAATCATAAATATTTATAATTATTAGGTTATTATTTAGCTTGTAAAACATCTTATAATAATTAATAAGCTGTTAGAAAATGAGAGCAGCAGTGACCTGTTGTTTCTCAAATAGTAAGCCTATGTGTTAAGCATCATTGATTAGTGAGATTAATTTATCTTTCCCATCAGCAGCATCTACACAACTGTCAGCCTGATCTGATATGTATGAATAAGATAATCCCATCATCAGTTAAATGTGTTGTAGACAGTCTTAACTGGATCTGTCAAACACTTGTCAAAATAACTGTGACAATATATAACTCATTACTCTTTGTTATTCACCTACATAATGTTGTTTAAGACCGATAGGTATATCACTAATTGTGTTTTCTCCCACTTGAGAACAAGCAACGAACTATGTGAAGGTTATTACAAACATTTTTAAAGATGGCAGCAGCTCACTAGTGTCAGTAAATTCAAGAGAAAAACAGCTTATATTGCAGTGCGATGCGTTGCCTGATATACAAATTAATTAAACTACAACAAATGGTGCCAGGCACAGTAAACCCCGCCCCTCACACATATAGCTTATTTTGGCATCGATCTAGCTGATGTCATAATGTCTGTGTGTTTGTTGATGTCAGCATATCAATTGTCTTTATATATGTGGCAAGTTTGAAGTAAATTGAAACAAAATTAATGTTTTTATAGACGTATGAAAGGTCACCCATTATAGGTAAAAGGGGGGGGGGGGGGGGGTCATACATATTTGATAAACCCAGTACCAAACCTATAAACCCAGTTTAGTATGAATTCATCCAGTAGTTTTGTTGCTCTAAATTGGAAACGCATCTATTTAAGAACGCCTATAATTGTTGATGTTTGATGTTCATGGGATCTGTCCTTTTCTGCTGTAGCACTGAGATTCTCTGAAAGAAAAGTGCTATAAATCAAATTCATTATTATTGTTATTATTATGAGGGTTGCCCCTCTCACACACTGAAACTACCAGCTGGGGCATGGTCTCATCTCGTCCTGGCCTGATCCAAGAAGAGGGTTTTTCCATGTTTGTTACTTTAAAATGTATTGATTTGTTAATTTGATTTACTAATTAATTTCAATCTTCATTACTTATTTACATATTGATTAGTAGTTTAAAATCTAACTATTTCTTTAGTTTATTTAATGGTTTTCTAGTGTTAATTGCTTTCGTCTAGTTTCTGCCTGTGTGTGCTTAATGGTCTGATCAACCAGCTTAAAAGTCCCCTGTGTTTTTGGGTTCTTTTGTCTTATGTGCTGTGTTAAGTTGTTGTTTAAGTTTTTCTGTTGAACCTTTTTCATATGTTGTTTATGGGCCCAATTTGGTTTTGTTAATTTTTAAAAATTCAGTTTGTGTGTTCCTTGCCGACCATCAGTCCCTCACTATTATTATTATTATTATTATTATTATTATTATTATTATGGATATTATTAAAATTAATAATAATAATAATAATAATAATAATAATAATAATAATAATAATAATAATAATAATAATAAAGTGGTAATAAACAAACCAAGAAACAAATCAAACCAAAAGCAATAGCCCTTGGCTCTCCTTTGGGGTAGTAATACTGAACAGGTACAGGAAACTGCATTAAGGATACAAATAAGCAGCAGTGAAAACCAGTCAGATCTGATCAACATGGTCAGTGGTTGATCAGCAGATGCAGCTGGTATTTATATTATTTTAACCTCTACCTGCCTGAAAAGATGTGATTAGCCAAAGGTTGCATCAGAGTACATTTTCTCCACAGAAGTGTGTTGCAGTCCAGTTTCCTCTCAGACCTTTGGAAATATACACTGAAAGGTAATTATGGAATTTTTGCCCAAGGGAGCCAAAAACTATCAAGAACTGTAGCTTTAAGCAGGATTTAGAATCTCTGGTGATATGTACTTCATGTTGCACTGTGTCTCTAACAACATGTCGGTTAAAGAAAAAAAAAAAGTTTCATCAGTATTAAAAGTTTTTTTTTTTTTTTAATGTGATATAGGCGTTAACTAAATTTTATAAGTAGTTTGGTAACTGTGCTGTAGCCTCTGCTGAATGAATCAATAAAGTGAGTTAACCTTAATGTTAAAAATAAAATACAAATTTTATGCTGTATATCCTACATTGGTATAAACAGTATTAACTGATAAGAAACTATAAAACCCCCATTTTGTAAGTCTCTTTCAACTTTTTTTTCCCACACAATTATGATGTTAATTTTATTCATATACAAAGAAAATGAGTCGACGGCACCCTACTGTGTTGTTCACTTGATCATTAATGTGCTCTGAAAACAGGGATGGAAATATGTGTATACATTATCCTGGAAAGATGGCATGTGACTGTGCTTATGTAATGTCAGTCTTGGCAGTGTGTGTGCATCCAGTGCATTTAATATACAGTCCACTGCACCATCTAACAGCACCCTCCCTGAATGCGCAGATGCAGATGCATATTTTCTCAAAAAAAGGTCATGGTGACATTGTGTAAGTGCTTACTACCCCGTTTGTGAAAAATAAATGTGCTTGGTTTGAATTCTATAAAAGTAGGTCGTGACTTAACGACCGTGGGGTTGTGGGTCCCAGGGAGGCCGCTGCTGTTAAACATGGATCTAAATTAGGAGCCTTCACCAAAATGACAACGTGCATAATTCTACAGTTCTTTCAAAATTGACCTGAATCAACACAATGAAGTGTTTTGTATCGGCCAGCTTTTTATTAAATTTAGTAACTAAAACAGATTTACAGGAGTTTTCTCAGTTCTGCACTTAATGTATGTGGTCCATGCATTTTAGTGTATGAGTAACATGCATTCTGTGGGTTTGTTTTTTTTGTGTTGTATCCCATGGGTGAAAGGAGGAGTCTCTCGCACCGCTGAGATGGATTTATTCTGAACAACATAAAGTACAATATCATTGTGTGGCTGTCACGGTGGGTGGCGGTGCTCGGTCTCCACCAGAGCATCCCTCATCGAGCTGAATCTTAACAGTAAAATTATACAAATAATATATACATAATTAAATGTCCTGCACCTGAACATACAGAAAGTACAATATCATTGTGGGTGAGGCACGATGGGTGGCAGTGCTTGGTGTATAAAAAAAAAACAAAAACAAAACTTAATTCGCTTCCGCTTAGCCCATGACAACCGTTGCTGAAACATACAATTCAGAAATATTAGCTAGAATAAAATACCTTTGAAATGATCACTGTGCCATATTATATATTCTAAAATAGACTCTTCTCAAATTGCAATTGAAATTTCTGATAAAAAAAAAAAAAAAACAAACAAAAAAAACTTATTCATATGGAGGACTGAGCCTGTTACCTACCCAGAGCATCTCTCATCGAGCTGACTGACTTCCATTTCTGCCAGTCAGACGTAGAAGCCCCTGACCCAGTGACCACCCACGCAACGGACATGTGGGAGGGCAAGTGGAAGCAGAACTGTTACATATGACACACTGGAAATAAGACCAACACCGCCATCTCCCAGGCCACAGTGTTAATGTAATGTAACGTAATGTAACATAGTAGTGCTTTCTTGTTTATTTATTTCCTTTTAATGTATTTTACAGGAACAATCACACACATTTTTTTTTTTTTTTTTTTTAATGCTGAGATGCAATGGACTTTGAGCTGTAGCTATGTTACAGATCTTTGGCTAAAAATAATATAATTTCAAATCAGACATACACACTGGCAATGTGGTAAAGGTTAAAGGTTAACTTGCTTTATTATCCTTGGAGGGACATTCAGTTTCTTGTAGCCATCCTAATTCACACAGGAGTGAGCTGACATTCATTTTTAAATATTGGGTTTTTTTTTGTTTTTGTGTTTTTTTTAATCATTACAGACAATCTCTAAATCTTATTTAAGCTTTTCCCTTCAGGGGTCACCATAGCAAATCAGTCGCTTCCATCTAACCCTGTCTACTACATCCTCTTCTCTCACACCAACTCCCTTCATATCCTCTTTCACTACATCCATAAACCTCCTCTTTGGTCTTCCTCTAGGCCTCCTGCCTGCAGACGATCTCTAAATAAGCTCAGTAAAAAGAATAAAGACAAATCATAACATTTACTCTGCTTTCCCACTGCTGAAATAATTAACTCAACTTTCCTGAACTTGACTCGACTTCTTGTCATCATAGCAACATAGTACAAACTAGGTAAAATATAAACTATAGTAACATCCTCCTCAACACCACTGAGTTTGGTATTATAATATCCAAAATTAAATGTTACTTGATTTTTTTCTGATGGACAAAGTTGTTTGGGATTGCAAATTTATCATCAATTTTCTGAGGTAAAGCTGACCTGAAAATTTGCACTACCTTGGCTCCTTGTTCGATGAGGCACATGCACACTGACACAGCTAAGACTCTGGATCAACCATTCTGATATCGGCATGGTTTTATGTCATGCATCATATTGCTTTAGCTCGCCTGGAACATTGACAAAGGTGGTACGAGAAACCGTATCTGATCGCAAATACCAGTTCCTGCTTTCATTCAGTCAAACTGCCAAAAAAGCCATGCGGAGATGAAGTCAAGGTGATACCGTCAGTGGAAAAGTGCTATTAAATCACTTATATCTGTCAGACTTGGCATTAATATCCATCCTAACAGATTGGATTGCATGTGCACTACTCCAACACCATATGTGAACACTCTTAGGACAGATTTAGGACTCGTTAAGATCTGATCAATCGGACCACATTTGGAGGTGGTCTAGGAAACAGTATATACATATTACACTCTCCTGGCAGTCTGAATGGGAATGTGTCCCAGGGCAGATTGTACGACTTAACATTCAGCTGACAGTGCCTCAGAATTTCAGATTATCAGCAATGTCATTAGTTTCTTTGCTTTTCTCTTCTTAAAATATGTCTGAAAATGTGAGTGCTTCACATGTCAAAAATGACATTCCACAACTTGGAAACAGAGAATCCTCAATTTGCATAATCCAGTAGAAATTCAATGAAGATTAAGGATTTAACCATCACAAAAGTGTATGTCATTCAAGACAACCAACAGAACAACTAGAATAGTGAATTGTCATATATTTTGTGTGATTATTCATTCATTCGTTTTTTTATACCCGCTTTTATCCTCACTAGGGTCACAGGAGCCTATCCCAGCTACTTGGGGCGAAGGCGGGGTACACCCTGGACAAGTCACCAGTTCATCACAGAGCTGACATATAGACGAACAATCACTCTCACATTCACACCTATGGACAATTTAGATTAACCGATTAACCTATCAGTGCATGTCCCATGCAAACCCACGCAGACACGGGGAGAACATGCAAACTCCACACAGAAAGGTCCCACCCGGGAATCGAACCCAGAACCTTCTTGCTGTGAGGCATGAGTGCTAACCACTGCACCACCGTGTCGCCCTTTGTGTGATTATTTATATTTATATTTATTATAATAAAGAAATTTGTGTGATTATTTCTTTATTATTCAAATTTGTATTTAAAGAAAATGCCTTTAAAGGGCACTCGTAGAAATACTCTGAAATTGAAAATTTCAACCTTAGTATGTTGTTGGAGGACATGACAAGACTACATTTTTCAAAAAACCTTGGTTTTGTACATAATGCATAATGCATAATGATGTTAACATATTTGGTTCTTTACCCATAAGTGGCAAATAAATAAGTAAAATCCAAGAAGTAAATATAAACAATGCTGTAATGTAAGGTGAAAGGAACTTGTATTTCAGAACAGTAGAACATCATTTTTAGAACATTAGACCAACATCAGTGCTGATCTTGACCCCTGTCCACATCCACGTTCACTCTTTGAACATCATTCCTTACATTAGTACCATTTCTTCATGGTTCCTAAAAGCTTTGTAGCTTTTGAGCTACATATGGCCCCTGAAGTATGAGTTTGACACCACTGCTATAGAGCCTTTTTGTTTTTTCAATTGTATGTATAATTTTTCCATAATAGCAACATTGACATCATTAAAGCCTTTCTTGCAAATGTTGTAAATGTGCTCCCCCATCCAGGTGGCATCCCCACAAATACAGAACACCAAAAGAAGAAAAAACAAACAAACAAAAAACTAAATATACACAAGTACAAAAAACAGACACCAAAATATAAATAAATAAAGACTCAAACCAATCTGTGTTAATCATTCTGGTCATCTGCTATAGA
The DNA here is from genome assembly GCA_030068375.1 of Ostorhinchus rueppellii. Classification (NCBI taxonomy): domain Eukaryota; kingdom Metazoa; phylum Chordata; class Actinopteri; order Kurtiformes; family Apogonidae; genus Ostorhinchus; species Ostorhinchus rueppellii. Next base: position 1,533,216 of record JAQQZY010000020.1, on the reverse strand, counting down.
GGCCTTTTGTTTGTTTCCATGTGGACTGTGTTGTAGGCACACTGATGTTCTGGTCATGAGGCATATATTTTGATTGTATTTGGGATATGACATTTACTTATAATCCTGTTTACATGATATATACTAGCATCCTACTTACTCATTACTGCTGTTGGCACCCGAGCTGTTTACAACGTAATGTGGTCATTTAATCTGACATTTATGTAGCCGCTGCCTAACTCTAAAGTTACTGCGCCTATAGAAAACGAGCCCACTTTGCTTTATAGCAGACGTAGCACTATTAAATGCCAACATCGCATTGTAGATTTGTCTTACTGGGATTCCTCGACTGCAGCGGTAGGAGATGAGAGCAACAGGTAAACGTGTCCTCCAGGTGTTATTGTGTTACCATCACCATGTAGGACACACAAGGAGAACGCAGCCGTGACTGATGGGAGATGGTCGTCATGATGGAGTTTTAATCCATCATCAGAATTTTAATCTCTATCTCTAGGGTTTTCCACCATGACCTGACTTCGAGGTCGACTCCCAATTAGATGTTTTACTACATACTTGAAACAGTGAGCTTTCTAGTGAGTATATATATTGTGTTTTCATTAGTGAAAGATGGAACTACCTTGCTCTGTAACTCGAGTAGGAAATGCTTTCGTTGCAGCTCCATTTTTTTTTTTTTTTTTTTTAAATTTCTGTTATAATTTTGTATCTGGACAGTATTCGAGATAAGATGCATAAATGTAAAAGTATCCTAGACTAGTCTGTCTGAAATGGGAGTACACAAACTTCCAGGGGTACTTGGATGAAGCCCAGGTTAAACATCCATGAAATAAGTCATCATGTTCTGAATACAAAATAAATAATGAGATTAACATTGAATTATAAAACACAATACATAGACTCTTATAATAAAATTGACACTTGTGAAATTATTTCACTTCAATATTATTATTTTTTTTAGATTATGATAGTCTCTCATCTTGTTTAAGATTTGGAAACATTTTATTAACATTTATATTTTATATTGTTCAAGTTTGAGTAATTAAGTCATGATTTGTTGATGAAAGGTTCATTTATTCATTAATGACTGATTAATATATTTTTATCATGAAAGAGGGAGCTTCAGTTTATATTTTGCGTACAAACTTTGCTTATAAGGATTTGTTATTTTTTTAATATATTAAACTTAAATATATGTTATTCACAAAGTTTTGAAAATAAAAACAGACAGCTTTAACACAGGAATACATTTTTGGTAATTATTTCAATAAAAAATGCTGTAGCAAGTGTTGGAGGTACTTGGCTAAATATATTTATTTCAGGGGATACTCCAATGTAAAACATTTGAGAACCACCAGTTATAGAGTGTCTGGAAACCAGAGGTGTCAAGTAATGAAGTACAAATACTTTGCTATCTTATCTACACTTTACTGGAGTAATCATTTTTCAGATGTTTTCACGCAATTGTCTGAACTTTCTACTCCTCACATTTTAAGAATACTCCCAATTCATCCCTCAAATTAAAAAGAAAAGCTATCCAGATAAAATTGTGCCATCCGGATAGGCAAGGCAAATTTATTTGTATAGCACAATCCATAGAAAGAGCAATTCACAGTGGTTTACAAAAATGAAGAGACAAGTTAGAAACACAGAATTACAATTAAAACATAATCAATAAAACATAAATAATAATCAATTAAAAGAAAGTTAGAGAATGAATTTGTTTGTGGTTGGATGAGAAGTATAGACATACACCATTCTGAGTGTGGCACAGCTCAACCCTTGATGCCTGAATTTATTTCCAATCATGGAAAAAAAAACAAACAAAAAAACCCCAAAACAAAACACTTGTGTTTTTGTTTTCAAGTAGATAGTATTTTGGTTGCATTTTGGAGCAGAGGGGGTTTGATGCGAATTCGCAACAATGGGCGTCAAGGGGTTGAGCTTTTGTCCTATTGGCATTTTCTCACTTGCATTTACTTTTCTCCTGTAACCCTTACAACTTAATTGGGACCTGACAGGCTTATAGTTGTTTCATACTGTAAAACAATCGACTAATCATAAGAGAATATAATAATGTTGCACATCAAATTAAACAGCAGAACCTGGGCTACAATAATCTATAAGGCGTTTTTACATGCCCCGAACATAACTCCAACACCACCTAAATGAATTCTCAAATATCAAAATCCAAATAGCGCTACCTCGTCAAACTACTCACCACATTCCTGACTCTCCTGCTGTGGTACTTTATGCAAAACGCACAAACAACCGTCCCAAACAAAAGCAAACAGTCCACAGAACCTGCAAAGTTTTCATTTATGCTGTGTGTCATCTTCATTTACTCAACCAGTAACATATATACTGATATTTACACATCTGAACAAGTCTCACAAGTGTTCCCTTTATTATGACACTGGAATTATTCAAATATACCTTGTGGTTGCAGAGATTTACTCTTTTTATTATAGGTATGCAAATTTTGAAGGCCTAAAAATAGGTCTGTTTTTAAAGGGTTAAGAACTTTCGAAACCAGTACTTTTACACTTTTACTTGAATAAAAAACTTGAGTTGATTCTTTAACTTCTGCAGAAGTCTTTAATCCATAGTATCTATACTGCTACTTGAGTAATGAATGGGAATACTTTTGACAGCTGCTTGAAACTCAGTGTTCACATGTGCAAACACAAAGATGGGATTCTCCAAAAACTCACCAGTATCTAGGATATTGATGTGCATGTAGACACAGTCAGTCATCGTCAAGACGATACAAATGAGGATGTCATTTTATCGGCCTATTGACATCAGGTACCTATAGACACGTTAAAGTAAGGCCTTACTCTTTTTTTGGTATTTAACCTTCAAAGACCTAAAAAGCTTTTTGCAACCACAACCATCTACTAAACTAAAATGTTAAATAACTGTTGAACCACTAATCCTATCAATACATGTAAATAATTCAAGCAAAATGCAGTTTCTCAGCCTTTCGTCATCATCTAATGTAACCCATTCTGACATTCAGAGGCTTGTACTGAGCGTAAGAACACTGGCATCATTGATTCACCAGTAAAACCCATGCAGGTTGACAAATGACAATGTATGTTTGTTTGTTCACTTGATACATTTAATTGAAAGTTTGTTTTTTTCCCCTCCACTTTCCTATGATAGAATAATCATAGAATTTACTCTTTGGAGCTTTTATGAACATCTAGGCTACATGATCAATAATTTAGATATGGTCCGATCAAACAAAAGTGAATCTCAACATGAAATAGTAAATTTGCACACATCATTTATAATGTGGACTCATTTTTTAGCTAAAGATCTCTATTTTATGGAAATGTTATCCTTTTTAAAATACTACTTACACAGTACAGAAGTCCAAACCTTCTGCTAGGCTACATTAAATTAACAAAAAGCCATGCAAAAGACTGTCTATGACTTTGAGAAAGTAAAATTCTGAATGAAGTTTGTGAATTCATACACTGGTCACATTTAAAAAGACTGTCAACTGTTACTGAGAAATTCCTCTTTGTAATTTATATCGGTATGGACCAGCACCAGTTTTAAATAACAGTGGTAGTCTTAAATTCATTCAATGACGCTTCATGATTATAGCTGCTTTGTTGTTGTAAAAAGATAAATAAGCATTTCGGGTGACGCATACAATGATAAAGAGTCGTCCACATGTTACTATGGCAACCTGTCCATATGTTACCACATTGTCATGCCAATAAAATGGAGACTTTTCAGCATTTTACTCCAAAGTTTATTTTCAGCATAGTTGAACATATCTAAAAGGTTTTTTCCTACTTGATATCAAGTTTCTGTTGAGAACCACATGTTTTGAATGTTTGTATTAAACATAAAAAATTTATTTCAAGTCCACATGTTACTGAGCATCCCCCCAAATTTTGTTCCACATAATGTTAAACCTGTAATGCCAAACGTATCATGTTCTATACAGATACATGAGTTTTGAAGACCTATACATGATCAGTGTGATTTTTTTTTTTTTTTTTTTTCTTCTTGAAAAACCTGATGTATACAATTAGATACATGCAATTCATAGATAATCCACCAGGGGGAGGGATTCATTCACCAGAGGCCTTTCCAGTGACACTACAAGATCATCATTAATGAGGAAGGAGGCAGAACTTTTTGAAAAGGAATTACCAATTTGTTAGACATGTTTGTTTTATATCATGTTTTTGTTTGTTTGTCCTGGTCTCCAAACAAATAAACTTAACTGGCTCCATGGAAACCCCAACATAAGTTAAGAGCACCACAAAAGTTATAATTTAAAGGAAATTTATTAACCAGATGAATGCAACAGAGATTGTAAAGATTGTACTTCAAAATAATTCAAAATGTAAATACATACCAAAAAGGGAACTCAAAGAACCAAAAGGGCCTGGAGAGGCCAGCAAAAATGAACAAAATGGAGGGGGACGGCAGGCCACCCCCTATAGGGGCGTAGAAGCTGCGCCCTCTCCCTAAATGAAATCTGCCTCCACTAAATCTAAAAAGCAAAACGGGTGACCACCGGCCACCCCCAGGTCAAACTAAAATAAATTGACTTAAATGTTAACTGAAAGAAAAAGAAGGGCTTTCAAGCCCGACTCTAGGGCTGTGTCCATGGCGTTCCTGTGTCTGGGTCTCTCGAGCTTTCTGCTGGCTGGTCTTTATTTGGCCCAGGCTGGCAATCAGGGCAACAGGATCGGAACTAGCTCCAGGTGTGTCAGCCTGATTAGGAGAGAGAGCCACAGAGAGTCAAGCAGCATAATATCATGGCCCCACGCAACACTGTTCGAAAACAATAATATTTGAGCATTGAGACCCAATGTATCAAATATGATACAAAACTGAAACTCGTACACAGAAACTGATATTTGAAAAAGAAAGAAAAATTGGGATTGTTAAGAAGGACCAATAAAGGCTTCAGTTTCAAAGAACTGGGATTTTCTACCAATGATTTAATGTTTCAGGCTTTACAAGGTTAAAGTGCTAATATCTACCTACTCAAATATGTATTATACATGCATATCAGTTATTCTGCTTACATGACAGAGACTGATGAACATGAAATGTGTCCATGTGTTACCGTTTGATCAGACCCATACAAGGACATAAACGGCTTTCACTGAAAAATGCCAAACGCAAAAGATAATATAATAAATAATATAATAATAAATGGTAAGAAATCGCTAAAGAATGCATAAATGTAGTTAGGAAATAGAGACAATAACACGATTACATACAAGTTAACATCATACTCTTTTAAGCATTGCATCAGTGTTATTCTACCTAAAAGCCCTCCATTTTTCTGGCCTGTTATGATTCAATTAGTGTGATTAAAAATGAATAAGAACAGATATCCCCTGGCACAACATCACAGCATGCGGCTCTTTGACCTACAAATGAACAACACGTTACTCTGCCTGCTGCTTCACAATGCATTATGACAAACCAAAGTTTGGATGTTAATGCATCTACTTGTCATTAATACATGGTCATTTGATAAGAAAAAGCAAAACCAGAAGTGCTCCATTTATTCATACCATCATGTCTTTTTTTTGTTCTCCTCTTTTCTGATCAGAACATTTTCATCATGAACCACTGATAGATATTTCCATCTCAGGCCGTATGTTAAATGCGAAATGAAAACTGTCTCCAAAACGAATTAATTTCTTCAGTAATTATGCTGTTAATTGTACTAGACCAAAAGCACCTCATGCTCATTTTTACTTCATTTCCTGGCAACCATGAGACATTATGAATTTGAAGAAGTTGACTGATGCTGGTTGCCATCAGCCTCTTAATCCTACACAGTGCTCCTCAACTGCATCGCACTGAATTACAAATTGCCAGTGTGCTAATGGAGACTCATGAATAATCCAAAAGAATGAGCGCTCGGCAGTTAGGCCTCGTGCACATAAACATGAGCCAGAGCTCACATTTAATTTATGATCGTGTGAAATTCACATTTGAAAAACACCACATGAAAAGTCCTGCATGTAGCTATCACCATTATTTGAAGCTTTCTCCCTGCTCGGAAACATTTTAATCACTGGTAAACATGTTGCAAGCAACGGGAAAATAATGAAGATTAAGTCAGGAAGAAATTGAGCAGGATTTAAATTAAGCTGCTGACACTCCTACATTATGGTGGCATAGAACATTAATTATAACAATATAAAAATGCCCTGAAGCCTGCTAAACACTTTATCTTTGCTGCCTGCAATGTTTCCATCTCAACATTGTTCCCTGCTAATTTACCAAGAACCCAGAAGGCCTCGGAACCGTCAGCTCTCTAATGAACATGGAATAATTGTCCACCTTCTCGTTCACATCATCACCTTGTATACGTGTGTGTGTGTGTGTGTGAGAGAGACATACTCAGACTGGATTTCCATATCTATTTTTATTGTAATGAATGTTTTTTGCACCCAATATCATGATTATCTGATAGAAATAGTAAAGGATTTAAGGACTATCACACCAGTTACCATGCCATGATAATTACATTAATTACAATTATGTGATTAATTATTCTCCAGAGCTAGAAGAGTGCAGCTCAGACTTAATTTAAAAAAAAAAAAAAGCTTTTCTGCTGAAAATAAATGGCTGATAAGTCAAGGCCTGCTTTCGCAAGGAATCACGGCCAAATGGACTGTATTTAATAGATGTGATGGCAGCTTAAATGTGAACCTTAGAAATGTAATCTTATTCATAGGCACCTCACATTATTTCACTACTGCCAGATGTGTCTTAAGCTAGTAGTTCTTTTAGATGTAGCCATTAAATTATAGTGAGCAGGTTAGTGCTGTCTCCACTTGAAAGATCACCACAGTGTTTTTGTATTGCATTTGCATATTTGGGAGAAGGTTAGAACTGATGAGAAGAAGAAAAATGTTCTTTTATTCTAGGGCAAAAGAAAAAAAAAGTCTCATAATGCATCTCATTTGTGACTTTTATTTGTCCCCCCCGGCCTGTAAACACCATTTCAAAACTCTGAACACAATTAGTGGAACATTCATTTATTGTTGCAGATAAATTACAGAATTCTTTTCATCCATTCATGATCAAAACTAAAGTCACAACAGGCGATCGGCAAAACATGAAAACTAGGGATGCACCAAACCAACCATGTAAAAGTACTGCGATACAACCGCACCGATACCACTTCAGTCAGTCGTGTGGAGATTTTTCAAAAATAAATGATGTTGACGAAAGTAACACTGACTGGAAGTAACGTTAAAGATACAGACGGATACGGACAAAGCGTTCTGTCTGTCCTCTGCATACACAACTCCATCTTCCAACTGTCCACTTTCCAGGTGCTGGTTGATGCGTACCAAGATGGAGAATACCAGTGGGAACCGTGGAGGTAGAGGATCTGTTCAAAGAGCAACTGTGTGAGTTAGTGACAAACTACTGACACATTTATGAAAGTACTCAGGGCTGGGCCAGTTTCTGCCACACAGGAGTGAAAGTGAAACTTGAAGCGCATTTGTCTTGTCCCTCCTGAAGCTTGACTTTTAAACCTTATCAGTGCATTAGTATCCACATTAATGTTACCTCTGTCGTCTCCATGTTCGTTATTACTGACTTTCCTCTTCTTCTCAAAAACTTTACTTTTCTTCGTGGTATTTGTCCAGTTTGGTTAATTAAGAGTGGCGCCCCCTGGTGAATTGATTTAGAAATGCTCATTCCAACACATTAAATATCAGTAGCAGCACTTTGTTCCAGTCAGACTAATGACAACGACAATAAAGGACATTTTCAAAATGTACTAAGAACTGTAATGGGATTATTAATTACTCATATCGCTATTCCGTATCAAGTACAAGTACTCAAATATAAGTACTTGTATTGTAAGAAGTGGTATCAGTGCATCAATAAATCATAAGATGGGGGGGATTAAATGGGGGGAAATAATACCTAAGAGCAGGGGCGGGGGGTAATTTGGAAGAGTGGAGGAAAGGAGTTCTTAGTACTGCGACGTTCCGCTCTTTTTCTCTGACGTACACAAAGGCCGTATGGACGTACACCTGCAGATGCCAGTGTTTACGCATGTATAGATGTAAAAGAATGAACTAAATCAGATTAACCTGTATTCATGTGTGAAGACATTGGAGTACTGGGGAGAAATCCAGGTGTCTTGATCCTATATAGCATAATCCCATAACTGCTGTTATCAGATGAGGCCTATCAGATTATCCTGTGTACACGAATAATCTGATAACTCTATATACTGGATTATGATTGGAGTATTGGTGTGCATGTAATCGGCCTCTGCCTGTGATTGATTTACTTTCACATAAAATGCAATTGAATAAATAAATCTTCTAAAATCCATGAACTCTCTTATTCATGCTCCACAAACTCAAAAACACTACTGTTTACAGTATTTCAGGTGTAATTCTCAAATGCTTCCTGACATGTTTTTGAAACTGAAAACTGGTGCTCGTCACAACAAACCCCACCCCATGCACGTGTTTTAGTTTATTTGGGCATAGATCCAGCTGATGCCATCCTGTCTATGCAGGTGTTGATGTCGTCATATCAGTTGCCTCTATATATGGGTAGAGTTTAAAGTAAACTGAAAAAAAAAAGACGTTTTTATAGATATTTGAAATTTTACCCATTATAAGTAAAACTATCAAGTAAATGGAAGGGGAAAAAATGTTAAAAATTCATTAAAAACTTGAACTTTGACATACTTTTCCCAAAATGTGAACACATCTATTCTGGGTCACTGGCAATCTATAAACCCAATTTGGTATGAATTCAACCAATAGTTTTGCTGCTGGAGTGTTGACAAAGAAACCAAACCAAAAACAATATCTCTAGCCTTCCCTTTGGTGGGGGGGCAACAAATTACTGCAAATTTCAGTAACTACAAGCAAATACGTAGCAAATCTTGGCAGAACATTTGCAATATTCAGTGGAATACTATTCAGTCTAAAAACAGCTCATTACAATTTCAGCTGTTTTGGGTCTTGTTAGAAAGATGAAATGAGGAAAATGTGGCATGATTTGATTTGGAAACACTGATCAATGACAACAGGGAGATGGAGGAAGAGGACTACCACTCCCACAGTGCTCTGCATGAGGGAGTATATTCTTATTTGTGTAGCACACTTCAGGACAATTAGCTTTTTAATTTGTTTCCAGAAGTACAAATAAAAGAAGCAATTAATGCATTTGTTACTCATTCTTGGTCCATTAAGTTGAACGGTATTACATCTGTATGATTCTGCAAAAGAAAAAAACATTTAACAGGGAATTTTTTGTCCTACATGTGTTTGTCTTTTGAGTTATTCATTTAAATTAGTCAGTAAAACAACTGATCATAATTCACAATAACTGGTAATCAGTTGCATTTACACTTGCAGATAAAAAACACAATATAACACATTACCTTCACCTTTATTCTGAAGTATTTGTGAGACATGCTATGCATTATGGGATAGAAAAGTTTCCTGGTAGATAAATCCGACATTGATATAAATCAGCAACTGGGACAGTGTTCAGAATGTAGAATTCCACAGGACCAAACACTGAACTGACACAGAACGGGGAAGTCACACAGCACACTGCCACATGTAACCCACCTTCTCCAGGCTCCAGAGCAAAGAACACCATAAAACAACATGTAGAGCATTTACAACTATAATTTCTATTCCATACTGTATACTATCACTAACTTTCTCTCTCTTCCATGAATTGCCACAGTACTGTGGTAACAAAATGCACAAACGAATGCACTTAAGTATATGCCATATATGACCACGGTACTGTGGCAACAGGTGATGAATGAGTTCATGGAACAGTGTCCATGATTGGGTCTACTACAAATAAAAATATTTGATTGGCTCTGTGGCGATAGACAAACTGATAATTTGTGCCTCACTACTGTGGTAGTAGCCATTGCCTTTATTTATTTACAGATTTATAGTGGCAGGAACAGATCATGAAAAAAATGGAAAATGTGTTATGCTTGTCAAAACCCATATTAGCATATTGACTAGTATGTATGTTTAAATATGCGCATATTGATATTGTTATATGGTCATGTATTTGCATGTGTAATGTTGCATCCAGCGTGTGTTGATTCTTTCTTTCTTTCTTTCTTTCTTTCTTTTAGTAATATAATTTCTATTACAATATTTATAGTAAAATTAATCTGTGTTGCTTAATAGCGTTTACAAATCGCTGTGAAATCATTTAGTAACTTGACATGCTAACTCCTGTTTTACAGATTCAGTTTTACACATAGATTTTCCAAAGTTATTATTGAAGAATCTCACCAAAATCAGTTTTATCACTGTTCAACTATGGTAACATTGTAGTTGTATAAAATGTGTACCAGGAACAGTACATTGAAAGACACATGTTGGTTATTTCTATGAGGCCCCATGTTGTTACAAATTATAATGTAGTTTTTTGTTTTTTTTTGTCACCAGTATTACAGTCAAAAAAGTCTAATCTACAACATGTGGTAAGTGGAGGTAAAATGAAATGTTAAGTGAGTACACAAAATGCAAACTATGTAGAGATTTCGGAAAAGTAACTTTAGCAGCCACCAATGCATGATAGCAATTGGGAAAAATCAACTAAGTAAATGAAAACAGTAGTACTGGTTTCACAGAGGATGGCAGCTAACAAATTTCTGAAAAGCTTTTTCACACACAAGTTTACTCATGAACATTTCTTATCTGTTTTATAAGTGCGTACCCAGAGTAAGCTGAAAAGGAGAATGTTCAAACATTTAATTATTGTGTAAAGCCTCTAATTCTGCAACAACAACTCGAAAGCTACTGAAACATCTGATAAGTATCTTTGAACGAATAGATCAGTGAAGCATTGAGTAATAGCCAATTGGAGTTACGTAAGAGTCATGTTTGAGGCGTAGCCAGGTGGTGGAGGGCTTTCAACTACATGAACTCTGGATTGATTTTGTTTGGTGTGAATTCACAGAGGAGCTGAGTAAGGAAGAGGAAGAGGGAGAAGTAGTGTTGGACGAGGAGGGAAAAGGAGAGATTATCCCCCTTCTGATATTTTAATTTTTAATGTGTATGGATGCTTCTATGAAACTGGTCCCTATAAACAGGACATGGGGGCGAAAAATTCAAACCAGATGTAGACTAATGTTATGAAGCAAGTTTGGGTCTATTTTAAAAATAAATATTTACTGACACGTTGGTGCAGGGGTTAGCACTCGTGCCTCACAACAAGAAGGACCTGGGTTTGATTCCCGGGCGGGACCTTGGGACCTTTCTGTGTGGA
>JAQQZY010000020.1:1498585-1510862 GCA_030068375.1 Ostorhinchus rueppellii | reverse complement strand
GGTTTGTTGTACAGTGTGTCTTCACTATTTGGTTGTCTGATATGTACTGTAGCTGTGCAACTATTTGTGAAGATTGTCATGCATAATGTCCTGTTTGGTAACTTTTATAAATAAATCATACATAAAAACAAAAAGTTTCAGTTTACTTCAAACTTGGCACATATGTAGAGGCAATTGATATGATGACATCAGCTGAATTGATGCCAAAATAAGCCAATACACGTGTGATGGGTGAGGTTTGTTGTGCCTGGCAACACTTCTTAAAACTTTATTTAGGATCAGATGTCATTTGAAAATCCAATATTTTTATTTTTTCTGTGAGAATTTGACAGATGTGTCTGACATCTCACTTGTCCGCCATGTTGGACTTTTAGAGTTTAAGTTTATTTGACATAACATATTCTCCATGACAGCTTGACTGTAATGGTTCTGTGTTTTTGTGTGTGTGTGTGTTTTTTTTTTCTTCTGTATTTTGGATTAAAGAGTTGGATTATTGACTTTGACTTGTTTGCCTTCGACCTTTTCTCTGCGTCTGGGTCTCTGCCTGTATTGTCACATTGACTGTAGTTGTGGTTAACAGCTTCTATTAACAAGACTGAATAATGACTTTGTTTTAGCTGATGAAATTTACCATTTTACTGAATCAGTATGCTGGCGTATGCATCACCTGACAGGCACCCATAGTTCCACCCACTTCAGTCAAATATGAACACTTCTAGCTCCAAACGGCCTACATGACAACATCACTGTCACTGTCCAAATACTGTCTGACTGTACAGGATGTGAGTGCTTTGTTTGACAGATAGAATTGTTGAGTGAGTGAGTGGAGAAGAAAGAGGAGAGAGCCGTGTACCTGGGGTTGCTAGGTTTTTATATTCCTCTGCCTGTCCATGTTACATGAAGCTGCTATCGATTGACTGAAGTACAAACTCACTGCCATAAGGATGATGGCCAGAAAGGTCCCAAACACAGCAAAACATGAGGAAAATAGAAAATGGAGGCACAGGCTAGGGTTACTGGAGATAAAAACACCACTGCAGACTAACAGAGGGTCCAATGTGATGGTTAAGAACTGTTATTATTATTAGAAGAGTTTGGAATGTTTAAGCGCAGGGGTCGGCAACCTGTGGCTCCGGAGCCGCATGCAGCTCTTTCATGTACGTGAATCACTATTTGATTTAAATAAATGTCATTACCTCCGCCAAGGTTATGTTTTCATTGGCGTTGGTTTCTCTGTCTGTTTGTCTGTTAGCAAGCTAACTCAAAACGTTATGAACGGATTTTCATAAAATTTTAACAGATTGTCAGAAATGGGGTACCCTACAGATGATTAGATTTTGGTGGTGATCCGTACATTCAGCGCCATCTAGTGGATGAAAGTACAAACACTGCCTTAGCGGAGGTCTGTGCTCTCTGAGTGCTTCTCAAGTTTTTTTTTTTGTTTTTTTTTTAAACCTTCGGCCACAGGGTATTGTCATCAGTTGGTCGTTCGTCTGTCCATCTGTCCCCAAAACTTTGCCATAAGTTAGTCCATTTGGAGCAGACCCCCACTCCACAGTCGGCCATGTACACTCCACGGATATCTGCACATATGGGACCGCACTAAGGGCCTCATATACTAAGAACGCTGTATCTGTGTGTGTGCAGCGCCAGAAACCGTCTCTCTCGGTAGAGAGAGAGAGAGAGAGGGAGAGATATTGCGCTAAATAATTATTTGCATTTACTCCTCCCAATAATTTTGTGTATTCTGTCAGAAACACCCATATTCATCACGACACTGAATGGGTTGTGCAGTTCTTTTGTCCATCTGACAGATGCAATCTTCGATGCATCCTGTTAGTAAATCAGCTTCAACTCACATGATCTGTGAAACATACTCGGTATCTACACAGTTTAATTTACTGTATGTACTCTTTCAGATGTTATGTTTTATACATAGCATTAAGGGGGAAAAAAGTATATATGTAGTGGGTTTTTTTTGTTGTCAAAAGGGTTTTGTTGGTCCCACAGGTTTCTTTTCTAAGGTCTAAGGTTGCTGACCGCTGTTTAAGAGTGACAAATACAGCTTTTTCATTTCCACTTTTTTTTTTTTTTTTTTTTTTACTTTTTGTTAAGGTTATCACAGTTGGAGGATATGAAAACTGACCTTCTTATTTAGGACGGCAAACAAAATGACTTTTTTTTTTTTTTTTACTTTATTCTCTACAACCTTTCAAAGCCCAGATGATGTAGTTGACAAAGCCAAAATAAGTCATTCACCAGAATATAATGTAGTTTTTGCAGTTCTCTACAGTGGTTTGGATATGTCAGTGTTACAGAACAAAAACTGTATTTCCTATCAACATTTAGATTCTCCATTCATGTATATCATTGCGTTGCTTCACCCATAAAGACCCAAACATCCACCTTCGGCCCAAATAACCTATTTATCTATTTTTTTTTTTTTAATCCTTGTCGAGCCGCTAATCTTATTAATATATGTAAATCAAGGTAAAATACAGTTTTTCATCTTTCCTTGGTCATTAGATATGACCCATTTGGATGTTCACAGACTCTGTAGTGAGTGTAAAATACTGATTCACCAGTAAAACCCATGGAGTTTAACAAATGACAGAGGTTGGAAACACTTGTTTTATTCTCAGCTAATGATATATTTTGTTGAAAAAGTCACTTTTTCCTAGCCTGGCAGGCCAAACCATACATACATAAACTGTATTGTCTAGAATCGGACCATGGAGAGAGCTGAAGCCTGTGGGTGGATTCAACCGGTGTTGTTCAAACTGTTCCTGCACGTAATAGGCCAGTTCTATGACCAATCAGAGCAATGAACAGTGTCACAATGATCACCAGAGGGTTTTCAGTAAGCCCCATCCTCTTAGCTATAAGCAGAGCCAGCTGGTATATTAGACTTTTACCGTAGCTGGTCGGCAAAACTGCAAATCCATCCTTCTTTAAAACGAATGACTTGAGTGCTTCTTTGAGCTCAAATTTCAAAGAAAAGCCCAAGTCTAACTCTTCCAAAATTGACAACAAAGCCGATTCAAACAAGCGCAGTTCGTTAGCCACATCCATCTTCGTTGCTCTCTATGGTTGTTCTGCTATCTCACCCTCGCAAAGCCCTGTCGTCATCATCCAAACCCCGCCCCAACGACTCGCTACACAGACAAAGCATTTTGATTGTGTCCGACCTACCTTGTGTCGGAGCCATGATTGACTCCCACCATATGATGCTAAACCACAAGTTAGGCAAGAATATTTTCTGCCGCGATGTGGTCTAGATTTCTAGGCTAAATTTTCCCTCATTTTCTTTCTGATTTAATCAAATAAACTTTGAATTTACTATAAACTTTTATGAACATCTGCTTGGTAAGTTAACTGAATACAGGAAAATATGATTTTTCACTGAAAAATGCAAAATGCAGACAACAATATTGCACTAAATGGTGATAAATTACTTCAGAAAGACAAAATACAAAAAAAAAATCATTTGAAATTTATGGGTCTTTAAGGGTTAAACTGCATATGGCTCAATTGAAATACAACAGGAGTATGTTTAATGAAGAAAAAGTCGAGATTCACAATTTGTCTCATAATATTTACACCAAATCACAATATTTTTCTGACCTTATAACCACAGGACTTGGCTGAAAATGAAACTGTCTATTTCATATTGAAGAAAGACAAAACATTATTAGCTATTTCAATATGAAATGAATCAACTTGTGCAAAAATGTAAATTGAAGCCATTTATTTTTGGTAACTGGGTTGAGCTTGAAAAAAAATACATTCAACATGGTGCATCCAGTAGAAAAAATGACACGACTTTCGAAGCTAGTTTTGTTTTCATTAATTGCTGGAAAAGCAGGTGTAGATCAGTGTCAAACCATCTGCGTCCACGGGTTACGGGAGTATGTGTAAAAATGTGTTATCAGCACATAAGCATTATAAATGTAATTCATTCAGAACACAAAAGTTATAATACATATGTACATATATGGAGGAACGGTCATCCCAAGAGCATTCACAGTAGAACTTTAATTGCTGCTGACATATTTATTGATGGCAGAGAGCATTGGCCTTCTTACACCTCCGCACATAAAAGGGAAGTACATTAGCCCTTGACATGTGCATTTTGTTTATTTATTTATTTTACTCTGGATACAATCTTTGGAGCAAATCTGACTTTTCATTATAGAAGTATGACTGCTATCAACAACCCATGAAATAGTAAAGACTAATAGAAAATGCATAAACAGACTGATAGTAGTGTTACACTGGGTAGTTCACTGAACACTACAAGCATTCAGATTGCTGCTGTATACATATTTATGAATGCACTGCTCTTTCTGGGTTTTTTTCAGCATACACTCCACTTAATAAGTAAACAAACACTCATTAAACATCTCCATGCGGCAGAGTTCAGAATGTAGGAGGGAAATAAAATGGCAGTCATGGCACCTGCTGTAATTCCAATATCCTTTGTAATTTACCTTGACTGGGCTGTTTTGAGCACAAAATCTGTTCCAGTCATGAAGTTAGGCCACCATGAAACAGTTCCAAATTAGTATTCATGGGCAGTTCATCCATATTTTTTTTAGTTTTTTCTTTTTTTTCCTGTGTGGGAAGTGAAAATCAGAAATTCAAGATGCATACTCCCTGTTTGTCCCTTTGACAGAAAACAATTGTCCTCCTTTGCCCTCAGTGTTTGGAAAGCAGCAGTCGTGGGTATACAGGATTTGAACTCTCTCACTTTCAATCTCTTGTCTCTCCGCACACGATGTACACATACACAGAGGCTATATTATTCTGTACGGTACATCACAACACCAAACAATCCCCCTCCTCTGCCAGATTCTGTTTGATAACAAACCTCCGAGCTGTTCGTCACGACTTCAAATGGATAAAGATTACCGGTCAGCAAAGAACCCAGGCGGAGAAGCAAATACAGGAAAGACAAACATATGTAACTTCAGAGCAAACCACAAACTCAGGGAAAGGGGGGTGGGTGGGGTGATAAACAGTGTTGGGAGTCACTTGTTACAAAAGGAATGGATTAATTTTTGCTGTAGCGCTGTAGTATAAGGCATTACTAGTCAGTTTTCTGTAATATTTTACTCGGTACATGTTCAACACACTTTTTACCCATAATTTAATTGCTCAAATGAAACAAAACAAAACAAAACAAAAAAAACCTGCAAGACTGTGGGACCTTAAGGAATTAAAAATGCATCAGTAAAGTTTTATTTCCTGTTGGTGTTCAGCCAATGGGTGACGGCAGCAGAAGACAGTCCATTGGTCACATGGACGTGTGCTCATTACTTACCCTAACCCTGCTTTAAGAAGCTAGTTAGCTAGTTAGCATGATCCCTATGACCAGGAAAGACAACATTTCTACAACTAGTTAGAATTCTTCGATTGCAGATTGCTCCAGGTTTCTGCCGGTTTTTCCTCGCCACTGTCACCAGTCACAGGCGTTTGTTCCTGGAGGAGTCTGTTGGGTTTCTGCAAATTGGCTTCAGAGTCTGGTTTCCGCCAGCTCCATATGTATATAAATACATTTTGATTTGATTTTGATTAGATTTATCTACCGGTGTCCGTGCCCCCTGTTTGAACATTTTAACTGTTGGAAAAAAAATTGCAAGTGTTCCTGCTGGGATTCAGACATTGTAGACCGTGGTGTTACTTGCTAAGCTAACCATCTTGTATGTACTTTGGGGTGCAAATGCATGTGTCCCAATGCTCTCCTATCTCTTGTATTGGGGGATGGGGTTTGTTGGGTTCAACTGGGTATGCACCATTTATGACAAGAGTCTGTATGTAATGCAGAGGTAATGCAGGAGTCATGTAACGCCTTACAATTCCGAGACAGTAATATTAGTAGTAAGGTATGGGATTACTTTTAACCCTTATATCGTGTTCAAGTCAAAAGTTTCAAGTTTAGATATGTAAAAAGTATCTTTTGCTTCTTTTTTTTTTTTTTTTTTACTGGAATGAGGCTTCATCTAATCCTCAGACACAACTATTTTAATGCAAGAAAATTAATTTGCACCATTTTAGTCAATTAACTTAAGTGATAAATTATATGTAAGTGATATAAAGTGGTAAATTAATTTGTGATGCATACAACAGGAAGTATTCTCTATCGGATCATATTTGACCCAAAACACCACAAATGTCACTTTTTTTTTTTTTTTGGAGACCTTTAGAATTTACTAAAATGGTGAAAATTAATTTTGTTGCGTTCAAATAGTTGTGTCTGAGGATTAGATGAAGCCTCGTTCCAGTACAAAAAAAGCAGATGGTACTTTTTACATCCCTAAACTTGAAAACAGGTCAATTTTGATCCAAACACAATGTAATAACAGTAATAAGTAATCTGTAATGGATTACAGTTTGGAAGTATCTTCAACAACACTGGTGATAAATCATACTAAATAGGATGGTCTTACTTCCGCTTCTCCTTTACAGAGGGACTGCTGCTAAAAATGCTGGCGAGGCTATTCCCAGCAGGAGGAAACTTGGTGAGATTACTGTGTAATAAGCCTGAAAGAGACGACGGGCGAATTGAGACTGAGCGTTCACCCTTCTTCCAGGGTCATGGGACTCATTCTCTCAGGAACAGCCACTTGTCTACCAATCTGTGGTCCGACGTGTCGGTGGTGAAGTGGAAAAGAGGATAGAGGGAGAGAGGGTCATTTGAGCGCCTTAGGGCATTGTTTGCCTGCTTCGACACAGCATCCACACACAATCATCCGACTGTAGTCATCCAGGTTCCACCTATGACCATCGGACGCAGAGTTGATTCCAACTCCAGAGACGAGCATCTGTGCATGACACCGCTTCCATTCAGGAAAATAATACGTGCCACAGATGTAGATATTTGCTCGGCCTCGGATCAAAATAAGAAATTAACCCTGTTGGTAGTTCATAGAATTCAATAAACTGGCAATAAACGCAACAGCTGAGGAAAAAAACAAAAAACATATGCAGTTTCTGTTGAGACTTTCTTTTGTTGTTTTTCTTTTCACTCCAACTTATACAGGAGATTGTGTTTTTATATTAGATTTCACAGTGTTAGAGGATGTTTCTCATCTTTTTTTAACCTTATATTAAGGAAAGTATTAAATCAAAAGCCATGAGAATATAATGCGAGTAAAACAACACCCGAAATCATGTCTTACAAAATAACATCAGAACTGAAACGACCACTCCATAACACATGAATTAAGTATTTCTTACTGCTGTGCTCGTTCAATAAGGCTCCTGTATTCAATGGTCCTAGTCCTTTTCACCTACACCTAGAATTGATATATATATATGTGTGTGTGTGTGTTTATCATACAATATGCAATCAGCACAGTCAGTAATGACACAGTACAGGGGGAAATGGTTCAACAAAATTTTGACAATTCAATTAATTTTACCATTTATCTTCTTTTGTCGTCACTGCCTCCGTGTGTTTGCAGACTGGATCAACTGGATGTTGCTCTTTTTCAACTATTCGCTCCTCACTTGGTTCCTTCTGGTAGCTTTTAACTTTTTTGCAGAAACTTTATTTCCCTCCGCCTCATGACCTGTCTTTGGTTAAATCTCTTGCTCCTTTCACTTTCTCCCTTTGCAGTATATATCATGTCAAACCAAACAATCCTCAGCAAGAGGTGGTTTTGAGTATACCCTGACAGAGCCTTTGTTATAAGGTAGGTTTCCTGGCCTCAGAGGTTGATATTACACAGATTCTTCATGGTTTAGGAAACTAGCTCCCTGTTTTTTTTGTCTCTTATTGCTTCTATCATGAGTTGTAAATGTGCCTCCAGCCAGCAGCAGATTGGGAAGCTTTAACCATTCAACTTTACTTCACACTTTCACGGCACTGACTTCCATTACAAGGGAACAATTTCAAGGATTCATTGACATTTTGGAAAAGCTAACAAGCAAGTTGACAATACAAATCCAATTTGAGTACTTTTGAAGAGGGAGGTAATAAACTGTAAAGAAACACAGATGGGATACAGTGTGGTAGACACCCCCGAAAAACAGATGCTTTTTGACAAATGAAGCCTCCACTGCTGCTGATAAAGGATATTATCAGCAAATCCTGCCATAAAGTACTTTTTAAAAAAAATTTTAAACAAACAAAAACATTATGTTCATTAAATATAACCTGGACAGTGTGAGTCAAGTGAGGCTTATTTGTTAAGTTACAGTGCAACTTTACCATTTTTTTTCTTTTTGAGTCCAACAAATATGTTTGTGTTTAACCCATAAAGAGTCAAAAGCATCCACTGATCTAAACTGTTTAATACCTGTTGATCCACTAATCCTGTCAAGCCATGTAAATAATTGGTGTAAAATGCAGTTGGTCATCAGATATGACACGTTTGGACATTCAGAGGCTCCGTAGTTACCATGGAAACATCGTCATCTTCTGCAACATTGATTAACCAGGAAAACTATGGATTTGGATCAATGACAGTGAACGGACACACTAGGTTTATGTTCAGTTAATGATATAATTTGCTGAAAAAGTCACTTTATCTTCAGTTTTCTCTGATTTGGACAGAATTACTCTCAACTTTATTCTGAGCTTTTACGAACAACTACATCAGGGGTGTGAAACTCATTTTAGTTCAGGGGCCACATTCAGCTAAACTTGATCTGCAGTCGGCCGGACCAGTAAAATAATAACACAATGATATATAAATAATGTCAACTCCAAACTCTTTGTTTTAGAGCAAAAAAAGTAAATTTACCTTATGAAAATGTTTACATCTACAAACTATCCTTTCAAACAATGTGAATAACATGAGCAAACTGAAAAAATAAATGTAATTTTAACAGTATTATGTCTCAGTTTATCATTTACACATGTTTATTATAACTTACAGATCACAGTGGATCTACAGATACACAAAACATTTAATAAGAGTCTTGTTAAAAGTGTACATTTCAGGTTGTTCATATTTGTTCAGGTTATTCACGTTTTTGCCAAATTATTCTTTGTTTTAGTGCAAATACATGAAAATATTTACATTTACAAAGAGAAAAATTTGAAGTTGTCATTATTTATGTTATTATGTTAGAATTTTACTGGTCCTGCCCA
This sequence comes from Ostorhinchus rueppellii, assembly GCA_030068375.1. Taxonomy (NCBI): domain Eukaryota; kingdom Metazoa; phylum Chordata; class Actinopteri; order Kurtiformes; family Apogonidae; genus Ostorhinchus; species Ostorhinchus rueppellii. Next base: position 1,501,762 of record JAQQZY010000020.1, on the reverse strand, counting down.
CTTGGGATTGAATTGGTCTGAATGCGGGACTTGAACTAAAAAAATTCTTAACATCTTAGTGTAATTTTTGCATTTCACAAACTCATCCCAAGGGCCAAACTGGACCCTTTGACGAGCCGGATTTGGCCCCTGGGCCGCATGTTTGACACCTGTGATCTGCATGATCGGTGAATTAAATGTAGGGAGATACATGATTTTGGCCTAAAACGCACCAATAGACAGAGGATAATATTATAATAAATGGAGATAAATCACTTAAAGGTTAAATCAAGAGAGAAATTCATTTGGGACCTGCCACAAAAGTAACACCAGGTGTTTATGGGTTGATATTTAGTGATATTTATAGTCTGAAGCCATTTTTAGAGCCAGTGTTGGTTTTGACCCATCTGGGCTCTAGTCCATGGGGTAATGTAAATTATGACGAGATTGCAACCACGCAGAAGAAAGGAGGACAGCTCAGTATGTCTGATGATGTTCACTCATGAAAACCCAGTTATCAGCGTTGTATTCCATTTCTGCAATTAAATATTCAAATCTGATTATATGTGATATTGGTGTTCCAAATTTTGAACAGCAGGGGGATATTGTCGACCAAAACCACCAACAAATCAGTGCTATGTATCCACAGACTGTATCACCCAATGAATAAAATATAAAGCTCATTGTTTTTACACATCTGAATTATTGAATCATCAAGTTTTCTTCTTCAAACTCAGGCTACGGTCAGTCTTGATGCAAAATTCAGATTTTTTTTTGTGATATCTGAGTTTTGTGTGTGCTTGTTAATACAAATTAAATGCAACTTTCATCAATTGTCAGTATGAACTGAATGCGACCCTGAAGTGACCCACATGTGCAAATGAGGTCGTGACGTAATATGGGACCACGCGGGACGTACTGTGTTTACAGAAGTAAATATGGAGGCGTCTTGTATCGGTGTGTGTGTAGTTCTGATAAAGTTTCTCTAAAACCAAATTTGGCACCAGTCAAATAATTTTAAGTAGAAGATTAAAAAAAGAGCCAGGTTTTTTGCTATGGTCTGTACAATAGAGTATTTGAATGCATAGTCAGAGTCAGGAGTGGTGGGATAGTGAAGTTAGCAGCTTCACTGACACAGACTTCATTCATAATTTTCCAATGACAGGAAAAACGTTTAAATATATCTGTGACCGCCTCTCTGTAACAGTCTGACAAGACACTCATCTCCTGCGATTTCAATGACATAAAGGCCGGATAAATGCGACCAAGCCATTCAGACTGACATCACATTGAAAAATATCCAACATACAGTATATCGGATTTAGGACCACTTATGTAAGTGGTCTGGGTCAGATTTGAAAAAAAATCTGATTTCTGTCGTTCAGACTCTTTAACCGGTCAGATACAGGTCAAAAAGCAACAAAAAACAGATTTGGGCTACATTTGGCTGCAGCCTGAATGTAGCCTAAAACTCAAAGCCACTTATGTATAAAGTAACACACTTAAAATCACCACATACTGCATTAGCTGATAGTTTACATTATAGCTGTTAGCTCAGCTCTTTTTTTAGACTGAAAAACCACAAATCACCTGTTTTTCGTACAGTTTGTGTTGTCAGAAGCTGCAGTGAAGAGCTGTTTGAATCATCCAAACAAGGTCAGAACTGTCACAGTTTAGTCTAAGCAGTAGATAAATAAATGACAACTTGTAACATCACATTATATCTTTATACTTTCATAAGCCTAAAAATTAAACTCACCTGTGTAGAAGAAGTTATGATTTCAGCACCAAACTTCATTCTTTTCATTTAGAGCAGTGTCCAGTGATGTGAACAACAGTACTGCTTCTAGTTTTTATCACTTTGTCATTTTTTTTTTACATAAAAGTTGTTCTTGAGTGGTTGTAGTGTTCTTATACTGTGTGCAGGACACAGACTTAACACCAAACCGAGCAAATAAAGACTTTGGTTACATCGGATTTTCACACTTTCTATTTTAAGTCCTTCAATACAACATGATGAAAACTGGATCACAAAGAATGCAAACGCAATCAGTGTAATTTTTCATCATGTATAGTATAAATACCCAGAAACAGTTATGAGGTAGAAAACTCCGATCTATAACAAATACCTGTCAATTCAGACGCAAAGTGACTGAACAGGAAGTTTTTTTAAATGTGAAGTGGCAGGAAGAGTGACTGAACTGACAAGTATTAATTATTGAACAAATGTATTTACCAAGAAAGTGACATTAACTCCTGGTTTTAAACAAAGATTCATAGAGAATATCCAAATAAATCAAACATCTTTAGGGAAACAGCATTATCCCTTTCTGACATTTTGATTCAAGGATGGTGGTGTTAGTTTTCTTCACCATGGGAAACTGACAGAGGGACTCGTTAATCCCTCTAGTGGTCACATGAATCTGTCCGACCATCAGGGTAGATACATTCAATGCCTGTCTCTGCAGTCTAGTGCATTAGTATCTTTGACAGAACTTCATGGCTCTTTATTCTCAACACTGTAATGCTAATTTGAGGTCATTTTTTAATATTTGAAAGTAGACATGTCAAAGTTTTTTTTTTACGATTCTTTAAGATACTTTTATTGAAGTAAGGTTTTTAATTTATTGGACATTTTTGATATTTGTAGGATTTACATATTTCACAAGTTGAAAACAACAAGGAGCTTAACTATGTAAAGAAGTAAACTATACTAGTGAGTAGACCCATGGGGAACTACAGATCATATTAATACATTGGGTTGTTCAATGACCGGAGGTTCCAATCCTGGTTATGACTGCCCACAAATCGAACCACCCTTGGGCAAGACAATGAACCCTAAACTGCTCCCAGTAGGGACTGGCAGTGCCTTTCATGGCTGGTGTGAGAATGTGAGGCTTTGTAAAGCACATTGAGCACCATAAAGGTGTAGAAAATGTGCAATATAAGTGCAGTCCTTTTACAATTTAAGACCAATATCTAGGGACCGAAGTTAGTAAATGTGTTCCGATGTTTAACTTCATTTCCCATCATGCATTTTGGCGCTGCACCCTTTGTCAACCATCATATGAATAGCAACGTGATATTAAGGCTATTGTATTCCAAAATGACTAATATCTAGTGGGCAGCTGTGGCCTAGTGGTTAGAGCGTTGGACTTAAGATCGGAGAGTTGTAGGTTCAAATCCCACCCTAACCAG
>JAQQZY010000020.1:1476470-1490578 GCA_030068375.1 Ostorhinchus rueppellii | reverse complement strand
GCAAAAACACAGTCATGTCCCAGGTTTGTGTTCCAGTCCAATCCGAGATCATTCCCCAAACTCTTTATCTAGTTCCACATCACCAAAATGAGTCCAGGGTGGTCCAATGCTAAAAACCATTAGATCCACCTGATACATGTCCTAACCTGAAGAAAAAAAAAACACACCAGGGAGGGATCCTATTACCCCCCCACCTATGTTACAAATAGCCCCAACTATTTGAGACACACTGGTCTAATGTACCAATGTTCTGAAATACATGTTCCTTTCATCTTACATGTGTTTTTCTTGGATTTTTAAGGTCTACTTCTTGGATTATTTTTTTTGCCATTTACCATTTATAGTAATTTCTCTGACCATGATAATAAAAATGTTGATAAAAGTAATACAGCCTTATGTCCTCCAATAATATGAGTGCCCTGTGAAGAGTTAAAAAAAGAAATGCCCGTCCATATGAAAATGCCAAAACACAACTGAAGCCCTGTCAGAGAGCACACCAAACTGACAGGGCCAACATGAGCAGAACCAGCATGTAGCACCAATACATGTATGCAGGGTCTGTGTCGTGGGAGTGTTGGATTATGTAGCAGTGACCTCTGAAGCACAGTTTGATGCCTCAGTGCCTCAATATAGTGGAAAAACTCAGAGTAATGTCTTATGTAAGATGTAAAAAGTCCTGTAAGGAAGGTTAGCACCAGCACTACTTCGGCCACATGTGTAAAGGAGGCACATGAGCCGAAAAATATTCTGTTTTCCCTGTCCGCATGGCAACCCTGCAAATGGAATTAGTTTTGCAAGAAAGCTGATTTCCAGTGACCTAAAACTGTGTTTGCATAAAAGGCCAAAAAGCTGAGGAAAAAAAAGCTAAGTTTTAGAAAATAACCCGTGTACACGTGGACTTGACCTGAGTAATGAATTTATTTTTCACACCTACCTCTCTGGACATAATACTCTTCAACCATGTTACTATTTTATTCCATATTCTGGTAATGGAAGGTCTTATTAAAGCAGACAAGTTCATTTGTTTAAGTCATTTAGGGCACATAGGTCCCTAATGGCTAATGATTTATTACAGGAAAGAATTCAGCATTCAGGCATCCTTGGACCTACCCGCCCTGCCAACTACAGAGATGTCATGTTATATAGGAAATTAGTGTCAGAGGAAGTTACTGTTTTGGACTTGTGAATTAATCACAGAGGAGGAGACAGTGAAGGAGGAGTGGAAGGCTCACACATTTACTTTTTTTTTTTTTTTCCCCCCCTTACACTCAAGGTACGCTTATTTCTAGAGAATACATCAAAGAGCGAAGAAGGAAAGGTGGGGGCCGGGGGAGACTTGGCAGCCTGGAGAGCCGTGCAGTGGGAATGGCAGGTCTGCCGGGTTGAAGGGTGATTAAGAAGGGTGCTATGACAGTTAGGAGAGGAGGGAAGGAGATGGAGGAAAAAGACATTGTTTTACAGGACTTACCTCCAACTTTGGTCTCATTACAACTTCTCTGTTCAGGTCTTCTGAAATCCCACAACTCAAACAATAAGCTGAAAGTTGCTACTGTCTTTCCAAAATGAATGCTTGATTACCATACAAAAGGCAACGATAGTGAGAGCAGTTAGAGACAAAGACGTAGGGAGCGCTTATGTGGTCTCCTGGCTCTCTCTATAGACGTCACCGTAGCAGATGGGCTGTGCAGCTTTTATTGGCGCCCTTGTTCACAGCGTCGGCTTGCAATATTCATGTGTCGTCGTTTCATGTCTTGCTAAGTCAAAGTTAGTTTGGTCATTACACTTCGACAAAGTCAAAAAGTCACATGATCGCTGTTTGTGTCGAGCTTGTAGAAGAGTCGGCGGCTGGGTCAGCAGTTCGTGCTGTTGTAACACTGGAAGCCCTTGCCATTGCTGTTTTCCTTATCTGTAAAGACGAGCAAATGGTCATGAGCTTAATTTCATATTTTGGTGTAAAATTTCATCACCGAGTCACAATAAGTTGAATTTAAGGTCTCGGAAGGTGATTGAATTAGCGCCAGCATTTCCATTGAGGCATGTAGGGAGATGATATCTTTTTAATTAAATTTTTCCTTTTTCTTTTTTTTTAAGACAAATATGCCCTTAACGTTCTGCCTCACTCTGTCACTCACTCCCAGTTCCGACTTATATAAGCAAGCTCATGCAAAATTCAACTCATCATTTACAGTCACAGATACAACATTGCAAATCTGAAAACCACTCAGCAGGAAGATTCCCACACAGAAATCACGGTACAAGATATCAGTCCGTTCCTAAGATGTTCCATTAGAGTTTGAAGCGGACTTCGTGAAGCGGGGCTTTTTAATGTGTAAATGACGTGGCGACGCTCCCGGGCCTCTTACTTGGAGATCGTGAGCATATTAGGTGAGATATGGAAGTTTGATTGCAATTCAGGGACTTGTCGGAGGAAAAAGCGTTGAACCCACATTATCAGCTGTCACTCAACCACATTTATGTACATACTGATTCGCACTGTACGCTTTAATGCACAGAACCAGAATACACTGTTCAGTTCTTTCCTCCAGCAGTTATTTATTTCAGGAGCTGGTTTGCCCCCTGCTGTGTGCTAGCTTGAGCTGCTTCAACACCCTATTCTCCTGCTTATATACCACGATATACCACTCCATGTAATGTCACGCAATTACCCACAAGAGTGGAATGACATCTTATTTGAAGAGATGCTTGATGGCCTCTTGGCATTTTCCCCACACGCTTAAAAATTCTATCTGTACTCAGGATCTTCAAAGATATTTAGATGTTGCTAATAAACAGCACTCGTGTCATTTTGCGTCTTATATGAGATTATTATCTTTACATGTGTCAGCGCCTGTATTCCTGTCACAGGGATGAATTGGGATTTTTCTGTATGTCAGTGTGATCTGTCACCATTGGAATAAATCAGAACAGAATAAAAAGCAGCAGAGGCAGCGTCAGTGCTGTGGAAGTTAATGGTAAACCAACACTGCCACCCTTAGGCCAAATGAGAATAGCACACAAACTTGAAGCCAAACTTCACAGCATTAAGTGATGAGTCTTACATGCGCTTCACATCTTCCAATTTTGCCCTTGCAGATGAAGAGACGCAGCAGTTTTGCAGGTGTGTACAAGCCGAGATAACAGATGACCTCAGCAGAGGACTCAAAATATTATAGTCTGCTGTCCAGTGTTTAATATTTATGTATACGTCTGAGTTGAAATGGTGCAACTAACTGGTTGAGATCAATCAAAAACAAAAAAAAAACAGGAATATATGATTGAAAAAATCAATATAGACTTTTGTGGCAGCTCCCAAATGTATTTTTCTCTCTATTTTAACCTTTCTTCACAATGTATCACCATTTATTCCAATATTATCTCTGTATTTTTCTTTTTTCAATGCAAATCAGGTATTTTTATATTATATGTAATTCACTGATCATGTAAATGTTCATAAAAGCTGAAATTAAAGCTCAATTCATTTTTATTCTTTATTTCATTCATTGTAAGATAAATAAATAAAAAAAAATCTTTGTACTCCAATGAAAAGGAGCAGAAAGAAGACTAGTCTTATTTTACTTGCCCCTAAGTTATTATATGAAAAACAGAGAAAACGGAAGGACAAGTGACTTGAACTGAACTGAACATAACATGTGTGTCCATCCACTGTCATTGATCCAACTCCATGGGTTTTACTGGTGACTCAGTGTTGAACAAGATGACGGTGCTTTCACGTTAACTTCGAAGCCTCTGAACGTCCAAATGGGTCGTATCTGATGACCATGAAAAGATGACAAACTGTATTTTTCACCAATTATTTACATGTATTGATAGGATTAGTGGATCAACAGCTATTACACATTTAAGATAAGTCGATGTTGTTTGATTCCTAATGGGTTAAAATTAGAAAACACAAAAACAAGAAGATGTGGTAATAATAGAGTAGAGTATAAGAAAACTATTTCCAAGATTGCTGCGGGAAGAAAGATTGACAGGACAGATTTAGCAGTGGAGGAAATTATTTAGAGCACCACGCTCGGTAATTGTGAGATCTTAATACTTGAATGTCACAGACGCTTCAAGTGTTCGAATGAGGACACGGTGTTAGGAGAGTCATGTGGTATCCTCTGTGGACTGACAGTTTTCATTATTCTTGGTTTCTCGCCCCTCAATTTCTCAATGTCTGTCTGCAATCCCCCGTTTTCTCAGCCTCTGTTTACTTCACACACACACACACACTGAGACACCTGAGACATAAACAGATTGTTGCAGCTGACCTGAGACCATCTTGAGATGTTGAGAGTGGCACATGACCACCAAGGTGTTTGTGGAAATGGACTCCTCCTTCTGAGCTTATATTACGTGGTATTTATCAGTCAGATCTCACATTAAAAATAATTATTCAGTGTACCTAGGGACGAACGTGTAGATATTTCTGGCGAATAGGGCTTCATCAAAACTGAATTTGAGCAAGTAATATTAATAAAAGTACAAGTGAACAAACAAAGACCCAAACATCCAAAGGCATCTACTGATCTAAACTGTTTGATACCTGCTGGTCCACGAAACATATCAATACATGCAAATAATAGGTGTAAAATACAGTTTGTCATCTCTTCATGCTCATCAGATATGACCTATTTGGATGTTCAGAGGCTCCGTAGTTACCGTGGAAACACCGTCATCCTCTACAACATTGATTCACCAGGAAAACCCACCAAGTTTGACAAATGCCAGTGGATGAAGACACATAGTTTATGTTCTGTTAATGATATATTTTGCTGAAAAACTCACTTTTTCTTAGGTTTTCTCTGTTTTTGGTAGGATAAATCTCAAAAGTAATCTCAGTATGGTCATTAAAGTGTACAGTCAGTAAATTAAATATAGGAAATTAGCAGATTTTCACTGAAAAATGCTGAATAGAGAGGATAATGTAATGATAAATGTTGCTAAATTTTTAAAGAAAGGTTCAATAGAGAGAAAGATTAGTTTGGAAACTGCCATAAAAGTAACACTGAGTCTTCATGGGTTATAATAGAGCACATAACTATTTTTTTCTAGTGATTTTTTTTTTTCTACATTTAACCTTTCTTTAGTAATTTATTGCCATTTATTATAATATGATCATCTGCATTATGCATTTGTTCTGTGAAAATCAGGGATTCTCTTACATTTCATTTATAATCATGTAGATGTTCATAAAAGGTCAATGGAAATTCAAAAGTTATTATCAAAAGAGAGAAAACAGCTGAAAGGGTCTTTTTCAGCAAAATATAAGATTAATTGAAGCCCCCTACAACTACTTTTATCGGTGATTCAGTGTTTTAGAAGACAACACTGTTTCCATGTTCATTATAGAATCTCTGAACACCCATATGATTTATATAATAACAATAATATGTATTCATTTATTTATTTATTCAGCATTTATGTTAACACACTGCTTTAGAATTTCTTTTGCAAAACCATGTAATCAGCTGCACAGTTATTCCTGGTTTCACCCACACATCATTGAACTTACATGATAATATGAATAAATTACAGTATCATAAAACATAAAATATAAGGCCATCATCACAATCACCATTTTAAGTCGATTAAATCAAATATTTACAGCCTCATGTTTCACAATAGGGTTTATTTGCACTAAAAAGCTCAAATGTAAAATGTAGCAGCAAACCACAGCAAAGTGAATGACCTTGTATGACCAAGGTGGATTTTAATTCCTGAGATTCAACCATATTTTCTTACTGAAATAAGAAGAAATATCAATATACTGTTTTAAATGTAAAATTGAATTTCCCCTTGTGGGACTAATAAAGGAAAATCAAATTTTTGGACAGTAATGACTTTTTTATTATCTTAGTAATGTTGCAAATTCAGTCAAATAATTTAAAGTCATTACTGTTTTATCAATAACATGACATATTTCATTCAAAAAGTAACACTGGTGAAAGCTTCACATATGTATAAATAATGCTAAATATTCTTTGATTGTTGCATGAGTTCATACGTGACTTGCCTTGGTTTTTTTTTTTTTACATGAAATATTTTTTGTGGTTCTTTGGTCAAAAATTAAATATTGGAGAGTCTTCATCGGACTCTTGCATCCGTCTTCTGTTTGGTTATTTTGTGCAATAATCATCTGTTGTGCAATAACAATGTAATATTTATTCAATTTTGTGAAAAATAAATGCACTATTTTTATATAAACTTGGTTCATAGGTAAACATTCTGTGTAACATGGATATACATACTGTTTTTATTGGAAATGCATACTATTAATTGATATACATACTGTTATTCATGATAATATATACCATTAAATACATGTACGGTTAATACTGTTCATAAATACACATACTGTTAATACTGGAAATTGCACCTATTCACATTTTATCCAGTTTTATTTTTATTCTAAGCTCTATTCCTTTGTTATTTTATTAAACTGTAATTTTTTTAAGATCACATTTTCTTATTTTTTTGTTGTTATAATTTATATTCTCTCTTATTTTTGTAGCACTAGTGGTTGTAAATATTGCTGCATTGACTTCAGTTGCACTCCTTAAAGTCTATTCTATTATTTTGTTTCTAGTTATGATGATTTGTTTCTGAAATTGTAACAAATAGTGCTTTTTCTGTGAAGAGCCTTTTTCAGATACGCTAAGTTTATTCATTATTTGTCACTACTCTCTGTTTTTACTCCAAATCGACAACTATTTAGTCTTCGGTTCATGACTCCGGTCTCTGCAGCACATGTCGTTGTCCTTCTTCTTTGCAGTCCTGGTCAATCCTCAGGGGAGTTTCGAGCTAACAGTGGGTGTATCAGTCTACGCCTTTGACTGCCCTCCACACTACAAAGCTCTTTTAGTGAAAGTGCTGGTAAAATCAATAGCCATATATTCCCTATAGCATACAACTTTGACAGGTGTCCTTCCACACTTGCTGTCATGCAGGACCTTTTCTCACCGCTCCCTCAAATCCATGGATGCACCGTGCCAGCCTGGTTTAGCATTCTCCTCAGCGCTTCACGGACGGCATAATCTGGTACCACCACTTGTGTAGGTCAAACCTGTGTGAAAATGCCCTTGCTATTCGATGGTCGACTTAATGCTTGGCTAGGGACATCAAATTTTTAGCCTTGCTTGATCCTCACGCACCGCTGTATCTGCCTTTTTGTCCCCCATCCCTTATATTCCGTCCACATTTTTATCCCTTTGAATGACCAAATGGCCAAAATAAACATTGATTTCTCTCCCTTTTTCTATTGAGTTGCGTTATTTTGAATCTGGGGCTGTCCACGTTAGGTTTTGTTTCTGGGTGGTCCCATTAGTTTTGGGCATGTCAGACAAAGTCATACTACCTGACACTGTGTAAACCAACCTTCCTCCCACTCAGGGATAAGCCGTCGAACTTGGGTCAGCTCCAGATCTTCAGTGTCTCGCACCTTCTCCTTCTGCGATATATCATTTGCTGGCTCTGACAGGCTGGTAGTCAGGTTGCTTTTACTGGAGGGAGGCTTTGCTTTCTGGCAGCCCCCCTCCCACTTCCCCTTGTGTCGCTGCCACTAACTATAAGCACCTCCTTTAGCACCGACTTGAGCATCGCAGTCAGCACAATTTTAAAATATTTAATATAAATAAAGATGCATAAAGTTAAGCTGTGCTACAGCAAATAGCGGAAAGCTGGATTGTTGGTTGAGTCAGGACGCCTGCCAACATGAGTGCTGTATCTCATTCAACACATTGAGCTCCCTTAGTAGTGTTTTGGCACCAAGGAGCCTTGTGCATTGAGAGGAGACATTGTTAGCTCTCAGTGGGTCTGTTTATTCATCATAATGAGAAAATGCAGGTGACACTGTCAAGTACAGAGCTGAATTGCTGGGTGTGGAGGTTGGTAGCAAGTGCGTTCAGAGTAATAGTTTTCATTTCAGCCTCTTTCATAATGGACGGCACAATAACGATGGCTTTAGTCATATTTAAAAGCCTTTTTTTCTCTCGGGTTTCTCTCGTTATGAAGCCACATGTTTCAACCGTCAATCAGTCTGTAGCTTTCACATGCAGACACAATGTTTGGACCACCAACATGAAGAGTATCCTTTGTGAATGTTGTTGAAATACTCGTAGCTTATTCATAAGTCTGGTGAAGAATAGACACTCATGTGTTCCAGTGGTTTTTATACGACCTGCTTGACTCGATGTCCATGTACTGTTCTGTAGGGATAATAATGTGCAGTACAGTCGGGAAGTATTGCCACACTGAGACCGATTTGCTTTGAAAAGAGACAACAACACGAGTCATTGGTCATTTGAGTCATATGAATGGGTCGTGTGTTGGCTTCCCCTTAAACGTACTGCAGCCAGCGTCACCCTCATTAGTAACAGTGACATCAAAATGTGTTTAATCTTGCATAAAACCTTTCACATCTTAGAGCTCATGCAGGGAGGCTTTTATTACAAGTTCTAGAAGGTCACAATGCACTCGCCCATTAATTACATTCCATATCAAAGATAATAATAAACACACCAGTGGGCTGGACCGATTGCACCTTATGCTCTGTTCAAGGGCGGCCCAACATGAAGTCAACTTTAGATGGATGGAGATCCGCAGGCGAGCCAAACATGCCAAGGCTGCCTTATTTGTTTTTGTTTTTTTATCTTTGGTGGGTGCGTGGGTGGGCTACCATGTGTTTTTTTTCCTCCCTTACCAATAAAAACAAAGAAACAGAGGCATAATGAGCCAGAGAAAACAATGGAAAATGAGTGTATTTTACCCGCCTTTTTGCACGTCATTAGCAATTTGTAGTAAACACACAACTAAAGGCATATTTTGTCTTTTAATTACAGCGACTGTTTGAAAATATGATGCTAGTCTCTCTGGTAGTGTCAGATGCCACTACACTCAACCACACTCTGTCCTTGGTGATAATACAGAAGAGCCCGGTCCTGAAAATAACAGCTTTGGTTTGCTGATCTGCCAGTTGGCTAATTGTTAGTAGGCCGCCAAAGACACAGCGTGAGGCCTGTCGCATCATTGTCTTTTTTCTCATTGTGTGGGTTGTAAGTAGAAGCTGTGAACGGTGTGTATGTGGTGACACTAGCACATTGTCGTCTATTCAGCATCTGTAATGGATGGTGTCCGTGTGTGTTTGCAGAAATGTATCCAAGCTCGTGTGAATGTGCTGTGCACGCAGGATGCGACCATTAGCTGTACGTGTGGACACGTGTCATCTCTTTTTTGTCAACAAACACCTGTTTATTCCCTGTTAATTAATTGTTTAACATAGTTTCAATTTGTCAAGCAGTTTGCTCTTGGTGAAATTAGCGTGCTAGCTTGCTGACGCTAGCTAGCACACACCCTAATCAGTGTCCAGATGAATAATAAGTGTTGATGTGGCCAGATGTTGCTCCTTCATACATCCTTTGGAATATAAATAACATATGACATCTGCTTCCTTAGCACTGTGTAATTACACGGATGATCACAATTGGCAAGAAGATATAAGATTTGTTACATGGGGATTACAAGGTTACACAGAACACACTTAAATCTACATTAATTTTGCCCTAAGTATGACTATTACTGACAATAATCAATCCATCAACTGCTTCACACACGTGCACACTGCACTGTTGGCATTTTAAAAGGTATTTCCAGGCTTTTAATTAAAATACCTTTGCAAGAGTGAATTGATATACACTATTTTTCTTCAGTGACAGTTTGGGTTTTTTTTTATTCTTTAGCAGTGAATACTGTGTTGTCCCAGAGAGGGGCACTGCAGTAATGCATACGACTCTGTAACTGTTGAGCTCTGCATCAGTACACAATGCACTAAATAAAGGGAGGATTCTTCAGCTTGAGAAATACAGATGGAACTCTAACAATACTTATGTGAAAACAATTGGCCATAAATGCTGTGTAATTCAATATAATCAATGTTAAACAACGAATATTGAATTGAAATATTTGAGTCTGATGTGTTCTTGGATAAAATGACTGTTTACTGTTTTGAGCAAACTGAACATATTAGAATTGTTTTGACGTCTCTTCTGTGCAGAATGACTGAAACACTTAACAATTCTCAGAGAGCAGTTTTTCCCTCAGCTGCATTCCTCAGCCACTTTCTCATTATCAGGTATCACTGACAAGTGTCACAGTTGTTTTGGCAATGAGGGCCAGCCACTCTGAGTTCATTTCTGACTCCATTAGCTACTGCATCCCTCCATCAGTCAGACTTGGTTAGTCTTTTGTCTCGGCTGCAGCTGCGAAGGTGTCATCCTTTAATGGTATAGTCTTCACCTCAGCCGTGAATGGTAACAAAACAGATTTCAGCTCATCTATACACTTCAGCCTAATGGAAAGTGGTTTTGATTACAACAGATGTGCCTTTGTTTTTGAAGACTTACTATAATTCTGTTTGTCTACAGTCGACAACACGGCAGCTTTGAAATACAAATATGCTCTACTGTTGCCTCTTAAGTCCTACAATCCTCTACTTGAAACAGAAAAAAAAGTCTAAGAATTTGCTGCAATTTATCTTTACATATATATTATGTTTTTCTCCTTAAATTAGTCTCTCCAGATGGTTAGTGTCTCAAAGATTCATCCCCATCAGTAATGAGTGCTGAGCATGCTATTAAAGACAGCTTTGTTGCCCTCAAGGGAAGCCTGCCCACTGTAGTTTGCATGCTTTAAAACTAATCGCAATATAAAGAAAGCGACAAACACTGCACATAAATGAGAGCAACTTGAAAACAAGACATTTTCTGATGTGATTTTGTCTTATAATATTCAAGAAAAGTCCATGTTGTATCTCTTCGTGAAAGGATGTAGTTCTTTAAGCTTTGTCACATAAGATCAGATGTTTCTTTGGTTCCTTTTAGAAGAAATGTACGTGATGGCAAAGTTCACACTATATTCATCTGCAAACTAAATTAAAGCACACCATTTATGAAGTTAAGCAGATTTTTTCTTTAATGCACTCCCTTTAGGATTGTTGTAGCTTTGCACCCTCTAATCGCTCTACAGGACTGAAATGACACTTTAAACTGTGTGAGAAGTGTCATTGTGTAAATTGCATTAATAATGATGGCACATTTTTTATAACAGATCAGTAGTCTGGATAATTAGGAATTATGAATAAGTACTTACAGTTCCCTCAGTCTGCATGGACTAAACCTTTCACCATTACAGGGGTGCACGTACAGCACAGTGGGGTAATTGAATGAATGAAAACCAATATACAGTCACAGAAAAAAATATTAGACCATTTAAAGTCATTAAAAACAGTGTTTATGTAATCCAGTACTAACTCCTGTGTGTATCATGTGACTTAAACAGACCGAAAAGAAAACACGGAATGTCTAAAAGCACTGTTTTTTTCAGTACAATACCATAGATATTGATGCAAGAACTTAAATGATTTTGGTTTTTATCAAGAAAACATAGAAAATGGATAGATATCAGCTCTGAAATTAAACTATTATGAGCTATTTTTGTGATTCTTATTATATTTGTCCAAACAAATGTACTTTTAGTTGTACCAGGCATTAAAATGAACAAGGGGTGGTCTAATAATTTTTTTCAGGGACTCTAGAACCAGAAAATAATGTCTCAAGAGATACTTTTAAATAAACCTCTCTGAGATTGGAAATTGTTTAACTGCAGAAAACCTCACGACAGAGTTGTGTTTAATAGTGTGCAGTGCAGAACGAGACTGTCAATAATAACAACTGATGACATATTTTAAGATATATTAAAGATTTTTGAGCCATGATCAACAATACTGTTTATTTAATACTTATTTTCACAATGTTCCACTTGAAGACACTAGTGTAAATAGAAACATAATGGATTTTCTCTGTCATAAGCGCGGACATGCCATAACTGCAATGAAGAAAGCCCTTTGTGAAGGTCGTAAATCTCAGCTGTCGGCACAGTAATTCTTTAGACACAAGTATTGATCAACAATCTAATGAATCCACTGAACATATATCATGGTTACTTTAATGAGGAGCCAGTAAAAAACGTTGTCTTTCTGAGTACCTTTAAAGGCTAGTTTGGAAGTTTTGGAGTGGGGTTATTTATTCATAGTCAGTGTGGATGTTGCCAGTTTGAAGGAGCAGATATGAGTACCAGAAGAGAGGCAAAACAATGTACTGATGTGGATGAGGTCAGCACCAAAGTGTATTTCAGCCACCAAACAAACAAACAAACACAAAAAATATGTCAGTTTGAAGCTGCCAAAACTGGGGGAAAAAACACCTGAAATGTAAAATACACACTTCTCATCTCTCACATCACTGTAGAAAAGTCCAACCTCTTTTTCAAGCATCTGTTGGGACCCATTGAGGTGTGCAGCAGAATGGTATCTGATAGAATCTAAACATTTAAGAGCAATTATAGTTGTCAGTGACATATCCAACCCCTCTGACTCTTTGGAAAATCCTACACAGGAGGAGCAGGTCTTGTTTCCTGAGAGGTAATTATGGAGTTTTACAAACAACAAAGCTTTAAGTTTACGCCACATTGAGAATATTCTCTTGACTTTGCCACCCTTTCCGAAAGGGGGACTGGAGAGGTTATATCACTGTCCATCAAGAGACCAGACTCACTAGCACTGTGTAAATTGGTTAGTTTGTTTGTGTTATTGTCTGCTTTTGTAGTTTAAAGGGTTAGCTCTCAACAAAAAACCTAAATACATGTGTGTTACAAACTCCTCAATCTCTACTTGATACTTTTCCACCCACCCGAACTTTTTCTGCACTGCTTAGTCATTGAAACGGTTGCAGGGGGATTCCAGGTTATTTATCCATACCCAAGATAGTGCACTACCAGTTTGAAGAAGCAGATATGAGTATTGGGTGGTGGGCCAGACCCCAATATCTCAATTTTAATCAATACTGAGAAGCTGTGTATGATATTGTAAAAAATCGTTTCAGCTTCATAGGAACTGTTTCCTTCATTGCTTCGTGCACAGACGTTAAACATAGTCTTTTAAACGGCATTAGTTTGAACAGGCAAACCTGCAGGACAGCTGAATGATAATGAGCGATTTGCATCATGTTTCCTGGACGACCAGGAAGCAAACAACTCAGCTTGCCTCTCACTCGACTCTCACTTTTGTCTCCTGCTAACACCATGTCTTTGCTATCTTCTAAAACAGTGTGTTGTTGGGAAAATCTTTTGTTGGGATGTAGTCGGAACTGATTTGCCAGATGAGACGGACAGTATATAAGCAGTCAAACAGATTAGCTTTGCATTTTTGTCATGTTTTTTGATGTGATTGTGCATCATGAAGGTATGGTATGAATGTTTGAAAATGCAGTAGGTTATGATGATGGTATGTTGTAACTTATGTGCGAATGTGTACCTCACATATGTTAGGGTGACTATTTAATTCCATTTCATCGTCTAGTTTGGAATTGAGCTAGCAGCTAGCTTGCTGTAGAATAGCAGATTTCACAGCTATTGTTGTCACCAACTTACCACATTTGGTGAAAAGAATGACAAGCATGGTTCATAGTCTGTGCATCCTATAAAACAACGACAAAAATATGCACATATTCAAGGTATATGAAGTTTATGAAGCAGACCATACCTGTACGTTGTCTCAGGACGTTGAGTGCATCTGCAGACTTTGTGTTCCGGGTCTGGGATGACACTCATTCAATGAACGATGCGATTGGCCAAAATAATTGCACGAGCTAACATGAATTCTGATTGAATGTTATCCCGACACACTTTTATAATCTGCTTGTGAAGAATTTTAATTATTATTCTTTAATGTGCAAACGGTCAGCTGGGAAAAAACCAGGAATTTTTTTTCAATTTATTTTAGCAACGGAACGAGATAGACTGGCTTGGCCCACCACCTATATGGGAAGAGAGGCTAAACAATGTACTGATATAAATGAGGCCAGCACCAAAGTGTATTTCACCAACCAACCAACCAACCAACCGCACATGGATGAGGCAATAGCGTTACCTGCTGCACCACCGTAACAACCACAAATACTCGTTAGTTATAATATTTATTAGGGATGTCCCGATCCAGGTTTTTACACCTCCGATCCGATACCGATATTGTTTTGCACTTCCGATCCGATACC
>JAQQZY010000020.1:1295140-1306422 GCA_030068375.1 Ostorhinchus rueppellii | reverse complement strand
TGGCACTAATCATCACTCTGTAGAGTTGAATTTGACACTGCATCTGTGCAGAACTTTACACTGACTTTTAACTCTATGAGAGCTGGTTTACTCTGCGTAGAGCTATAAATACTCTATGTAGGTCAAAATACTTTGACTCTGACATAATGACACTGCATTTTTTACTGCGTAGATAATAATACAAACATCAACAATCAAAACAATCTTAGAAAGAAAAACAGCACAATAGTTTTATTTACAGGCCCAAAAAGGGTGCGAAGAAGGGAAACTTATTTACCCCCTCCATAAAATATTCATAATATATACTGTATTTATCTCCCTGAGTTTGTATGTGGCATGTAATTATCTAGATTATTCTTCAACTGTATCATAACTTGGTGCTTCTATGAAAAACAGGACATGGGGGCTAAAAATTCATACTAGATGTAGACTAATGATATGAGGCAAGTTTGGAAGCACTTTGGGTCTGTTTTCAAAATAAATATTTACTGACATAAAACAGAAACTGTTTTTCAGATAAAACACTTTTTTAATATTTCTTTTTTATACAAAAATCTGCGTGTAACACAGTAAAAAGGACATGAAAATTTCACACTACTATTTTTTGGAATATCTTTTTATTCTCTCACAGGTACATTTTGAGAATCGAATTAAATATGCAAGACAGAGTGTTTCACAAAAACGGTCACTGTTGCAAAATCACTTGATTTGTTTGTGTTTAAATGGGCAGGTTCTGCACGTAATGCAAGTGGACACGATGGGTTACACACAAAACCTGGTATGAGACTGAGATTGATGAAAAATCTGCATGTCTGGATTAGAAAAAATACTAGGATCATCAGATTTAACACAGTGTCTTTATTCATAGCGGTAAATAAGACCATTTACAGCCATGTTTTCCAGATGCACTGACACTTGGGTAGCTTTTCATGTCCCAATTTTGGTCCTATTTTTGGCCCCAATATTTTTTCAGAAATTATGTGATGGCTCACAGCACAAGCATAATATATTTCCCTTTATCTGAGGTCATTATTAGGTACAACTTCAGGGGAAATATGTCTAATATTCTCTTTAGGGATTGGGATCATCTTATTATTGTCAGTATTATAGTATCTTCTGACCATTTCTTGCTTAACTCCATTTTAGGTGAGTTTATTATTACAGAGCTCTCTAAACCGGTCGCTCTCAAGTGGTAGTTTGTGACCCAAACGTGGGTGGAGAACTCATTTTCAGTTTGTCAGGACCACAATATTGTTAGTTTGACACTTATGGCTATTCACACTCCTCCACAGTAGGTGGCGGTAATGTGCTGTCATACTAATTAACTACAGACATTTCAGATTTAATAAATGAAGACCCAAACGTTTCTGTTCAAATCATGGCGAAACTCATGCAGGACAACTACTACATCAGATCTGGAGGACAAAAACATCAGTTAGTGTTTAATGCGTGAATAAGTGACTGAAGGCATATTACGTTTTTCATTGCGTACACTTTTTGGTCTTGGTTCAAATATATTTAATTTAGTGTTAAAGGGAATTTGTCCCTCTTTAGCATCGCCACCTGCTGGTTAGTTTCATTGAATTCTTCAGATCTGCACAGTTTCTTTTAAGATTAAAGTTTTTATCTGTTTCATCTATTTATCTTTTTTTTTTTTTATCCCATGCCTGTACTTTTTTATTGCTTCCCTGCTGTAATGTTCTTAATGTTTTATGAAAAGCACTTTGAATGGTCTTGTCCATGAAGTGTGTTATATAAATAAACTTGCCTTGCCTTATCATTAAGCGTGTCTTCTGTGTTTTTATACTGTGATATTCTGTATTTTCTGAGGTTCAAAACACATCATTGTTTTATTAAAAACATTTGCGAAATTTAACTTTTATCAGTTTGGTTATCTGTCATTGATGGGTGATAGTGGGTCCTGAAACCAGACCAGTTGAGAACCACTCCTCTAACCCATTAGATGGCAGTATCATTAGATCCTAGTGTTGTTTAGTTTTCTGTACTGGCCTAAAGAGTTAGATTTATGCCCTATTTTTACCTCCGCCAAGGAGGTTATGTTTTACTGTGCGTTTGTTTGTTTGATACCATGCGACTTTGTTTGTTAGCAACATAACTCAAAAAGTTATGGACGGATTTTGATGAAATTTTCAGGGTATGGCCACTCTGGGTGAAGGAAGAGATGTTTACATTTTGGAGGCGTTTTGAATCACCGTCTGGATCCAGGAACTTTTTAAAATATTCTTTATCATTGTGAGATATGGTGACACAGAGCTGCATGAGGTCATTCACCGCCATCTAGTGGAGGAAAGTACTAACACTACCTTAAAAAAAAATACAAACACTACCTTAAAAAAAAAGTACAGACACTACCTTTAAAAAAATACAAACACCACCTTAAAAAACAAACACTACCTTAAAAAAATACAAACACTATCTTGGCGGAGGTCTGTGCTCTCTGAGTGCTTTTCTAGTTTTATATTTATTTCATGAAGATCTATTAGATTATTCCCGATCGTCTGTTCTCTTTATTTTGTAGCTTGCAGTGGTGTATGTGTGTTTTAAAGCCTTCGTCCAATCATATTTCAGCCATCATGTAAAATACATCTGCTTCGAAGTCTTCAGGAGCTGGAGCTTCAAATAAATTGCAGTAACCTTGTTGGTTTAACAAATCAGAGTTCCTGTTGACCACACAGGGGCAATCTGACAAGCGTGCATTAATGTCAGCATGTTCATGTCATTTGATTGGACGGTTAAAGAGGGTCTAGTCAGAGCAAGTTCAGCTACAAACCACATCTATAGTGACTTGATTACAACATACTGGTTTATATCCAATAGATGTTTTCACAGTAATAGGCGACAGAGGTGGAAATATGGATTTAATCACAAAAAAAATAAGCAGTAGTTTTGGTGAGCATAATGTATTTTATTATTTTTTGTCATTTTATTCAGTAAATACTGATGATTGTGCTGGAGGTGATGTATGTGGTGTCGCTGTGTCTGTAGTGACAGGAGACCTGCTGAGTTGGGTTCGTTGAGTTTCTCGTTTCAGGAAATGAATTCAATAGTTTTGTTACACAAAGTAAAGGATACACTGGTAACAAAACATTGTACATTTTATAGAACACCATTATTGTTCCGTATCTGACCTACTGCATTGAAATATGGGGAAATGCCTGCAAAATACATACTCAGTCAATTTTCATTTTGCAGAAAACAGATAAAAATAATCTGTAGAAAACACTATAGAGATCCAATGAATCCATTATTCCTTCAGTTAAAATTGATGAAATTTCAAGAATTAAGTAGATTATAGAATTCTCCAAATTATGCTGAAAGCTCACAAAAAAGGTTGCCAATTAACATCCAGAAAGGATTTGGAAAAACAGAAAGTAAGAATAACTTAAAAGGAACAGAGATGTTTAAAAAAACAAAAAAAAAAACCAAGGTTCAGGACTAAACTGATGGAACGTTGTGTTTCTGTAAAAGGAATCAGTTTATGAAACAGCAATCAAACAAAGAAACCGAAGAATCCACATCCACTAATTAAAGCCAGTTTGTTAAAGAAATATAATGAAATTTGTTAGTTATGTTTGATTGTCACATCATTGTCCATTTTGTTGTTGTGAATTGTATTAACGGAATGATAACTGAGAACTAAAATGGTACAGGTATGTGACTGTCTGTGTTGGCCAGAAGCTGTTTTATTTTATCATATTTTGTGTGTGTGTGTGTGTGTGTGTGTGTGTGTGTGTGTATATACATTTTTTTTTTTTTTTGTCATTGATGTTGTTGCTTTTTCAGTCGTTCTTTGTAAATTGATGTCTGGGGATATACAGGCAGATAAAATAAGACGAGTCTTCTTTCTGCTCCCTTTCATTCTAGTACAGAGAACGTTTGTATTTCTATTAAATTGTTTTTTTTTTTCTTTTTACAATAAATGAAATAAAAAATAAAATGCAATTCTTGCTATGTGAGATACCTGTCTGTGATGCAAAACCCATATAGATGATTTTTTTGTAAAGTATTGATGGTATAGTATTGATATTAAAAGGTCATGTAGAACACTATTGAATATATACGGTCCATCTGCTAGATCCATCGTCATATTAGGGATGATAATTGTTAAAATGTGGTATTCCACAATTGATTTGCTTGCAGACAGCAAGATGTCTGACAGTGGTAACCCTAGAAGAACAGTTGAGCTGTTTGTCAGGAAAGTTAAAAAAATCAATGTCTGATTCAACTCCTGTCACTCATCTGACACAACAGATATTGGCCTTGTCTTCAAAACTGCAACATGTACAATTTGATAATATTCTGAATGTGACGAGTATCATGTAAACAGCATATTCTGCTTATATATTCCAAATTAGGCTCATTTCCAAATGGAGCATTTTCTGATTCACACAGCTAAGATTCTTTGTAGATATAGATGACACCTTCAGAAAATGAATCTAATCATCTGGAGTAAAGAGTAGAGAAGGATATTCCACACTTCAGATCACAAGGACCCACTGAGGATATCAAGTGATTTATAGAAATGTGCAAATATCAAACAGTTGGCCTTCCTCCAGTTTGTGTTTGAATCAACAGAAGTGTGAGAACATACAGTAAATCATCTGGCACCAGCAGAAAACCCAAATATTATTATTATTCTAGTTTTTTTTTTTTTTTTTAAACCATGGTCTGCTACAGTTGCATGTAAACAGGAGTATCAGAACATTATTGATTTTCATTGGCCTTGGAAACTACTTGGAAAAAAAATAAATACAGTCTTTTTTCAGAATGAGGGCAATTAAAACAGTATTAGTGCTCATGGGAAACGTAGTCAGTGACACTGGTCTACAAGCAAGAAAAGCTGTGAAAGTGTTTATCTTATATTGACTTAAAATGTGAAATTCTGTGAATCAATAAGAGAACAGATATTACTCAAAAGGAATGTTTGTCTGTAGGGTACTGGAGCTACTTCAAGACATTTACTTTTCACATTCCTCCCAGTGCAAGGCTTAAAAATCTCTATATAAATGTACCAAAGTACTGTATGTATGTATGTAATGACACTCATACATATATCTTAAAAGCATCATCCAAAACGCACATTTGCAATTTTCTGATTTATGTAATCAAAATATGGCAGATTAATAACATTTCATGTGATATTTCATAAAAATTGTAAACCAGTGAATTTGTGAGTCTGTGCAAGACATCGCTTTGTTTGTCTGCTGTAAAGTTTAGCATAAATGTTCAGCTGGAGGCAGGGATGGATGGATTTTGGTGGTTAAAGCCCACAGGTGACGGTCACTGTAGTATCACACCTTTACATTCTTATGACCCTCCCCATACCAAACTGGGTTTATAGATTGAGAGTGATGCAGACCAGACCATATTACATTTTGGGAAAAATAGGTCAAAGTTCACATTTTTAAAAATATTTTAAAAAAAAACCTTCCTATTTACTTAGAATGGTCAAAATATGGGTGAGGTTTGTTGTGCCTGGCACCACTTGTTTATTATTATATTGGGTTTTTTTCTTTTATTGAAGTTTTCCCTGAATTCAGAGGTGAACTAATCCAATTTTAGTGGCCAAGCATCAAAGGTTTAAGATTATTGTGACCTCAAATGACGTAGAACTGTTTGTAACTGAAAAAGTGAATGGTGTGAAAAGGCTGTGATGGAACAGTGGATGTATCCAACTCTTTTTTTTGTCTGTTATGTAGTTAGTATTTATATGTCGATATGAATAATTATAATTAGATAATGTGTCTTCATATCAACACTAATAGAAACAAAAAATAAAGTGCAGCTGTAGACCCGTGTTACTCTTTTTTTTTTTTTTTTTTTTTTTTGCATGTGTGAACAGTTAAATATCTGTTCAAGGATACATGACTCCGTTACAAAAATCATGATACTAGTGGTGCCAGGCACAACAAACCCCGCCCCTCACATGTATTGTAGCTTATTTTGGCATGGATCCAGCTGATGTCATCATGTCTATGTGTGTGCTGATGTCAGCATATCAATTGTCTCTATATATGTGCCAAATTTGAATTGAAACAAAATTGATGTTTTTATAGATATTTGAAATTTCACCCATTATAAGGAAATGGGGGGAAAAACATTTTAAAAATTCATTAAAAAATTTAACCTTGACCTACTTTTCCCAAAATGTAATCATATCTATTCTGGGTCACCGGCAACCTATAACCCAATTTGGTATGAATTCCACCAATAGTTTTGCTGTTAGTGTTAACAAAGAAACAAACAAAACCAAAAACTATAGCCCTTACCTGCCCTTGAGGGGGTGGGGTAATAAATGAATACGTTTTGAATAATGAAAACAGTATTGACAGACTCTTGATTGTATATTTATATATGATAGGATAAATTGCACTGGTAAATTGTAGACAGTATTTTAGATTAGCTTGTAGTTAAAGCTGGGGACAGACTTTTGGGAAAACATAGGGAAATCCCAGCTGTTTGTACAAAACCTAAACCAAGCCCTGACCTGTGCTTTGAACTGTCAGGCTTCTCACAGAGTCATGATCCACACCGTTGACTTCTCAAACTCCATCCTCCTGTCAGTGCTTAACTATCGTTTCTTTAGCTGCTACACACTTGAATGGGACACAATGTGCTGTGTGATGCCTGAGCTTAATTGGTATTTGGTCCCATCACCTTGTCTACACTGGCCACGCAGAGATAGCAGCACCTCAACAGCAACAGCTGCTATTGTCTGTCACTGTCTACACAAAGTCTATTCTGTCACACTACCGTCTGTCACCATTGTCAAGATGAATTTGACAAATCTCGATGCACAATACAAACGTGGACCTGCGGGTGTCAGTGATAAAAAAGAAATCGGGTATAAAAAAAAAAGGCTTCAGGTCAAAGTCAGTACAACTGCACAGCCCATAAAGCTGCTATTGAGCAACCTGCTGTATTTTGTAATGTACATTATTCTTCTTTTAGCAACAAATTCATTTTCTTGTAGTAAAAGTAAAATAAAGTCAATTATAGATGAGTTTTTTTCCTCCTACCATATTAATTTTTCCCCAAATTACATTTGAGCTTCAATCATTGGTTCACATATTATATATCTTATTATTTTTAGCTTTTATTTAGGAAAGAAAATTTCACCTTAAATTAATTGCATGTTGCGAAACATAATATGACAGATAAAAAAAAGAGTTGCAGAGATTTGGTTGCATCACTATTATTACAGATGGTACACTGTAAATAAAACATCTGTTAATATTGTATTGGAATAAGATGGTTCAAGACAACGCAATTTCAAGTGACAATGCTTTGTTTCGATAGCTACGCCTCCCTCCAGCTGGATATAATTTGTGCACAAGTAAGTATAGTGGTAGTGAATGATTTACTCCAGTTGCATGAACAAAGAAAAAAAAAAAAAGATGGTAATCCCAGGCCAGGAGTTAGTGTCACCTCTAATGAGCAGTGAAAACATGACCTATCAAGATGATAATTCTCCAGGGGAACAGCTGATAATAACGCTGCTCTTCGTAGGCAAAGGCCAACTACAGAGCATAAACAGTAAGAAAAACATATACAGTATAGTACTACATTCTAAAACAAATTCACAAGCAAGCCCATAATGTCTAACTGTAAACAATTTGATCTTGTCATGAGTCTTTGGGCTTTTCACAGGTTGTTTGTGCTTGAAACTCATTAAGTAAATTTTGAGGAGCATATAGAAGCGAGGAAAAAATGTGAATAATTGCAGAACAAAATACTTGAATCTACTTAGGCCTGATCTATTCAATGCAGTTTCAACATCTGACTAGGTTTCAAAACGCTTCGAAATAAAATTAAGCTTATTTGTATCATGAAACACCATGAAAATTAAAAAAAAAAAAATGCCAACAAGCCAAATCTGTTATACCATGATGTTTTAATATCAATTTATCTACAAAATCTTGACTGACACCACTGTATTCTGGTCTTCATGGAAAGTGCACTGTCACTGAAGCAAAGGAACATATAAAAATTACAAACAAACAGACTGTACCATTGTTTTTTTAGCATAAAATGTCCAATCATTTGGGAATGGTACTTACAGTATAAATGAGCAGTCATATCGAAACAAGATGATTCAACTTTATGTAGCGGTATCTGAATTTCTACTGTTGATTTCTTTTGTTAAAGATTATGTTCTTGAGAAACCGTTGTGCATGTTCTTGCTAATCCAAGTCATTCTTTATAATATAGCACTGAAAATAGTCGCCACAAAACAGAAACCAAAACAACCAGTTGAGTACATTCTTCAGCTGTCAACAGCCGGGTAGTCCAGAGCTGGTCGTCTACTGATTGACCGTACAGTTTGATAATCCACAGAGGCAAGAGTACAACTCTGAGAATAAGCACCACAAGTGGTACAATTCATTTGTCCAGGAGTTTTGACTTGAAACCATTTACAGTCCTGGCCTCCCTTCAAGCAGCTGTTAACTACACAGCTTGGTGGTCTCATAATCCAATGAATTGGGCAGACGGGAGCTGAAGGCCTGCAGGGAAGTATGAATGCGAACCACTTCACTTGCAGTGAGTTTGAGACGGTGCCGAAGAAGACAAGCAAATAGGTCCAGCCTCTGTTGTCCTGGAGGGGACAGGCGGTTCACCCGGTCACGTATTTCCAGTAGCTGAAGCATGGCTGTATCCTGGGAGCCTTGGGTGTACGGGTAGTCCAGCTGCAGAATCAAGTCACGTATCGCTTCCGGATCAAAGTGCATGCTGTAGCCAAACACCTGGATACTGTTGATCTTCATGTAGCCCAGGTTTCGAGTGGGATCTGTCATTTCTAAAGGTTCGTAGTAAACACTGTCATTCACCGCATCCTGAGTCTTTATCCTGCTCCGAAGGTAAATATGGATGGTTTCAAAAAATGTCTTCCACTTGTTGCCTAGCGTCAGAGTCCAGTTGTAACACTCGAAGGGAAGGTCCAGCTTTGTGGCTTGCCAGTCGGGGAAACCGTTTTCATTGACGGGGATGTACCAGCTCTCTGAATGGCTCCCTCCAAAAGGATTGATGTAGAGAGTAAGGGCAGGCTCCAGGGTGCTGTTCTTTGTAAGGCAGATCTGGAGTGATATTCCCAGCAACATATGGACCATGTTGGATTTGTATTTATTACTCTTCAGAGTCAGCAGCATCCTTTTTCTCCACGATGGGTCAAACCAGCTGTTGAGTCGCATGTCGTTGCTGATGAATATTGCATGAACCTAACAGAGTGACACACATGGAAATAGTATAAATGCATAAACTAATAAACTAGAGAAAAGGCAAATAATAAGAATGCATTACAAGGTTGTAGTTGATGTAACAGATACAGATTTGGAAAAAAACCCCACAAAAAAACAAAGGTATAGGTAGAAGAACTTTAGTTGCCTTTCATATAATGTTACATGCAGTTACTACTTGACTACATATAATACGACAATATAATTATTCTATTTTCAATGCTTTACTGTCCTGCATTACTCATTTAAAGTGTTATGTGATGAATTTCACATTTGTTGTGGATGTAGGTGTACCAAACTGATTTAGTCATGCAGATTCTTCCCCCAAGACAGTCAGGTAAAGTTTGCCCATTAGAACCCTTGTTAGAAAAGTACAAATGGCACATTAGAGGACTTTTCAATGTGAAATGGTTAGTTTTGGGGTTTGCATTAAAGCAGTAATTTTAACATGATAAAGGTAAGCTGATCTAAACATACCAGTAACAATGATCAAATAGACAAAAAGAGTTAAAAATAGATATAACACTGTGTATCTGATACACACCTGTTTTAATTTAAAGTCTGCATCATCTTAAAATTTATGAAAATGAAGGTGGAGGTAAATGTTTGAGAAAATAACCTTAAAATAAAAGCATTAATCCAGATCAGAATGGCTTATTGCATACATGACGTTGCTATGCATTATATGTTCAGGCAAATATTAAACACATTTAACCTTGTGTTTAACAATGATTGAGTGAGTGTACATTTATTCAGGTTAAACTATGACAAACTTCAATTGGTTTTTGTTTATTTAATATCCTGTTGTATTCCTAACAAAATACCAGGGGGCTGCTGCAGGCATACAGAATATCTAAAATTTATACAACACAAATTGGCAAAAGCAGTAAGGTAACTTTAAAATGCCAAAGTAGCCAGAAGGTTGAGACTGCTGAGTGGCTCCCCTGAGTGCAGGTATCCTCCCTAGGCTACCACCATGAAACACTGCTCAGGTTTCGGTCATCCTGACATGCTCTAACAAAGGCTACAAGAAAAATACCTCTAGCCTGCGGTCAGCTCTCTGCAGTAAGTATCCCAGTTCCAAGTCCTGGAGGTCTGTCTCGAACCCCAGGTAGTTCTCTGTAGAGTCCACCACCATTGGCCTGCAGGCACCTTGCGTGAGGGTGAAGCCGGGGTTGCAGGCTCCACAGCGTGTGTGGTTGTCTGCTGCACATGAAGCGCATGACGAGCCTTCTCCGACGGTGCAGGGAGCGGGCAGCTGACAAGGACTGTGTTCGTATCGACAGCTGCAGCTATGAAGCTCCTCAGAGAATGCACCAAGCTGGTTGTTCTCTGAGCAATACAGAAGAGCCTGGAAATGACTCAGCCAGTAGGACTGAGGCCTGCACAAGAGTAAGAAGAACAAAAACAAAGGAAGGGAAAGGGGACAGGGAGCGAATAGTTATTGAATAGGGCTTATAGGATGAGCTGCTTTAATAAGAGCTGCTTTATTAGGTCCAGGACACCTGTCTGGGTCTGCAGGCAGCTTGCTTGTTTAAAATACACAGACTATGGGAAGAAACCAGACAGACAAGAACAATCATATACACGTGATTTATATAATGTGATTCAAGGAGTCAAAAGTAAACCAAAGATGGCAAAACTTTATATCAAGGTTCAATTCCACCTTAAAAGATTGAAATATACACCAGTGACCAAAAGGATTAGGGCTGCACAATCTATCGCAAAAAATATAGTTATCATGATAAAAGAGAGTGAAATATTCATATCGCAAAGATATACAATAATTTATTTTCTTTTATTTGTATGATCTGTCTGTTTTCCACACCATGGGGTACCACAGTGGTTTCCTCTATCACTCTAACATGCTAGTGTTTCTAACAAAAAAAAAAGCTGAAATAATGCTACTGCTGCTGGTTGAATGCAAGTTTACATGTTATTAATGTTGAATAGATGTGAATATTTTCAGAGCACAACTTTGTCCAAGGCCTGAACACTTGTATTTACAGATTTTATTTTTCTCTGCAG
>JAQQZY010000020.1:1270564-1287618 GCA_030068375.1 Ostorhinchus rueppellii | reverse complement strand
ACCGGAGTACCCGGAGAAAACCCACGCAGACACGGGGAGAACATGCAAACTCCACACAGAAAGGTCCCACCCAGGAAAAACCAGTTACAGGCAAAGAATCGTTCGATGGCGGGAACAGAAGTGTGTGTTTTATAGGAGTCATGGTTACCGTTCTCGTGGTAGGCGGACATGGGGCTGTCTGTGACATCTTTTGCTGAGACTGAAGAGCTTGTAGATGACTCTCTGAGCTCTTTTGGAGAGGACCCGCATGCTGTTTTCCAGCTGTTCGTACCGCCACTGGAAAAGACTGTCCAAGGACCACAAGTGTTGGATGGCAGAAACATTCAGGAAATAGTTTTGAGGCAGCCTGGCAAAAAACGCCTTGAATTCATCTGCAACAGAAAAAACAATGGAAGCACATTTTTCATTATACCATCAATTCCTTATTATGAATATTGGACCTCATTCACCAGAAATTAACCAGACATGACTCCCCAAACCCCATGAAGATTCTGGCATTCAACAATATTGTCTTGTGTGGGATTGGTTCTTGGGAAAAACACATTTTATGCTGGAGCTGAGCACATTAATGAACACTTGAGTGCTGAGTAGTTTTATCATTACATCACAATAATAGTTTTAGGCAATGGCTACTGCCTCAGTACTGTGGCACGAAATATCAGTTTGTCTATTCCCATCGAGCCAATCAAATGATCCGAATTCTGGACTCTGAGCATTGCTCCAGTGGCTGATTTATATTCATCAAAAACCTCCTCATATGAGGCAAAACAGTCGCCACATTTCATGTTGTTTGCCTGCATGCAGAAACTGGAAGTGTGAACTGGTCCCCTAGCCTCTTTATGGAAGCTGATGGACACATGGCATGTGCAATGCTTATTGCCACAGTACTGTGGCAGCAGGATGACAGGTCAAAGGTTACCAGTCTGACTGGCTCTGTGGTAACAAATGAGAAAACTAGTCCCACAGTACCATGGCAATAGCCACTTCAATGTTTATTATGTTTTTATCATCTAATATCATCACCTTGTCATCGAATTTAGCATTAGTATTAGCTCACAAATCAGGCCACCCAAGCTAAAAATCACTTTTCAGTCTGAATTTCCATTGGTTAGCACAGTTATTTATTAGTTACTTGTTTTTTCTCCCCTATTTTCTTATAATGGGTGGGATTTAAAATGTTTGTAGCAGCAAAACTATTGGAAATATGAATACCAAATTTGGTTCATAGATTGTCAGTGACCAGAATAGATGAGATTACATTTTAGGAAAAGTTGGTCAAAATTTTTTTTAAATCTTTTTTTTTTTCTCTATTTACTTATAATGGGTGATATTTCACATGTCTGTAGCAGCAAAACTATTGGTTGAATTCATACCAAATTGACTTTATAGATTGGCAGTTACCCAGAATAGCTCTCAATGTTTATTATATTTTTATCATCTAAACCGTTTTATCATGTTCTAAATTCATATTTTTCAGTTATTTTCGTTAACCATTACAGACCCAGAACTACTATTTGAAATCATCTGTAACAGATAAAAACAATGGAGACACATTTTTTTTTTTTTTTTTTTTAATATCCCATCAGTTTCTTAATCACACGGTCCTTTCTATGAATATTGGGCCTTATTCACCAAATGGAAAACACTCCCTAAACTCCATGAAGACACTGGCATCCTAGGACTAATATTTGTGGTGACTCCCAAGAAAATATGTCTCCATATTTAACACATATTACCATTGAATATAATGTTGTACCGTTTTGCATTTGCTACTCATATAATCCAAACAGAGCCAATCCAAATGTCATCATATAGAACACAAACTGGATTTTTCAGCAAAATACATCATTAATGCTCTGTAAAAACAAGCCTGTGCATCCATTACCATGTGAAACTCCATGACTTTTATTAGTGAATCAATGTTGCCGTATGAAACTACTTCCATGTTCACTAGAGAGTTTCTAAATGTTGAAATGGGCCACATCTGATCCTGTGGAAAAGCTGCCGAACTGCATTTTACATATACTCTTTTCATGTATTAATAGGATTAGTGGCTCTAAAGTTACTTAGCATTTTGGATTAGTAGACACTTTTTGTTTTTGAGGCTAATGTCTTTAGATCTTCAAATAAATGAACACCCCCAAACATATCCATACCTCTGTACACTATTCACACAAAGGATGTCCTTAGCACCAGACTGCACAGTCTAACCCTGCATTGTTGCATACTCTGCTTCTGTCCACCTGGGCTGTTTTATACAGGGCTGGCAAAACACATAATCACAGACATCCATCAGCCACCCACCCCCTCAAACACTCCCATACCCTCCACCATGCAGCGCACTATCAGCATCTAAGAAGGACACAGCAGGTGACAAACTGCTTTACAAACTGGAGAAGGTGTTTATGAAGGTAGGAGCGGAGAAACGGTAGTAGGTCAGATAGACGACATGAGACACATTCTGTCATGTTTTGTAATCTGGCATCTTTTAATCAGACCCAACAGGTTTTTTTTAACCATCAATTGTTCTTTCCACCTCCAGATACCACATTCACTGAACATCTCTTCTTCTTTTTTTTTTTTTTTGCCATTTTATATCTCTTACTGATGCTTTTGAATTCTATTAGCCTACTATAGCAATACCTCTATTTCACAGCTATGTTTTTTTTTCCATATGAAGGCTGTTTTTTTTTTTTATTTGATTTTCATTCCAGTGTTGTTGACATTTTCCATATCCTCTATGTTTTTGTTCTCTGCCTGTACTCTCCTGCCCTTTCACTGTGAATGGTGAGGAGTTTACCCTGTGCTACTTAGAGATGACTAGCATGCCCGCTCAGTTTACGAGGACAGCGGGATTCATCATTTTAACAACACAGGTGCGACTCAGACTTTTCTTCTGACCTTTCTTAAGAACAACTTTAAGAAAAAAACCTGGGTCCCATGCAGTATTATGTACAGCCATGATGAATGTTGGTTTCCTGACACTAATATCTTGCACCGAGGGTGTTAAAACCAAGGGCCAACCACCGCAGCTTGGCCATAAAGCAAATGCATATTACAGTGTGAAATGACAGACACTATATCCTTTAACTTTGTGTCTTCCTTATCCTTTTTTCTCTGTGCCGCTGCTCCTTCATGTCAGTATCTCCAGCTCTGAAGTTCTGCCCATAGTTTGACAGCATCATCCAATGTCCGCACCATGTGTTACACTTTCTATATGATTTTCTTGTTAACTTCTCTTCCCCCTCACCCCAGCTGGTCAAGGCAGATGGCCGCCTACCCAGAGCCTGGTTCTGTCGCAGGCTTTTTCTTCCATAAACCAGGTTTTTCCTCCCTGTTGTCACCCCTTGGTCTTCCCTTTTTCCGTTTTCACCCGCTGTACCCCCCATATTTACTCTCTAGTATTGTTAATAATTTTACATACATTTCTGAAGAGATAATTGAGATAATGCCATTGAGATAACATTGAGATAATCTTGTGTTGTGATGTGTACTATTGAATATATTGAATTGACCATGCTGGTTTCAATAAATACAGCTCCCATAGACTTCCACTGAAATTCTTCTTAGAAATAAATTAGAAATATCATTGTTTTTTTCCAGGAAAGAACATTATTTTATTCACTATCTTGAGACCTAATAATCTACAACAGTGCACTGAATGTCTTATATAAAAATGACTCCAACTTTCAGGTGATTTCATTACAAAGAGAAGGTTTTAACCCCTTAACGGCTGAATGCGGAATTGATTTCCTATTGTAGAGAAAAAAAAATGACTTATGTTTTTTTTTCTTCTTTCAAGTAGATAGTATTTTGGTGTCATTTTGGAGCGGGGGGGTTGATATGAATTTGCATCAATTGACGTCAAGGGGTCAGTGGTTGTCGTGTGAAGGACAAAATATTTTTTATTACTATTCTGCTCCTCTGTAGTTGCATTTAATAAGTAAGGTTAGCAAGTGAAATGACTTACAAAAAAAAAACAAAAAAAAACTGTCTTTATTATGTTAATTGCTTTAATGCATAATTAATTTAGCATTAGCATTAAATCAGGCCAAACAAGCGAAAAATCTCTTTTCAGTCTGAATTTCCATTGGTCAGCACAGTTTCATCTACTCGGACCACTTCCTGTATTTCAACTGAACATGCAGCTATGACCATGTTGGATTAAGGATATAGTGTTTCTTTGTTTGCTAACACTCTAGCAGTAAAAAAACATTGGTTAAATTCATACTAAATGTGGTTTATAGATTGCCAGTGATCCAGAATAGATGTAACTACATTTTAGGGAAAGTGGATCAAAGTTACAATATTTTATTTTTTCTCCCCTATTTTCTTATAATGGGTGGAATTTAAAATGTCTGTAGCAGCAAAACTATTGGACATATTAATACTAAATTTATAGATTGTCAGTGACCAGAATAGATTTGATTACATTTTGGGAAAAGTTGGTCAAAATGTTTTTAAATCTTTTTTTTTTCTTCCTCCATTTACTTATAATGAGTGAAATTTCACACATCTATAGCAGCAAAACTATTGGTTGAATTCATACCAAATTGACTTTATAGTTTGGCAGTTACCCAGAATAGCTCTCATTACATTTTGGGAACAACAGGTCAAAGTTCAAATTATTTTGGAATTTTTAAAATCTTTCCATTTACTTATAATGGGAGAAACATATGTGGGTCGGGGGTTTGTTGTGCCTGACACCTTTTGTTTCATTACAGTTTTTGGATCGAACAGACAGCATTTGTGTCTTTTTCATTTGAAGTGGCTGCAGAGTAGAAGCTGGTGTAGAACTATGTCATTTCAATAATGACAGAAATATTTGACATGTAAATGTGTGTAAATATACACAGTATTCATTGCATACAAAAGTTTTCAAATATGTTTTTCCGACAAGTCCAACAAGTCTAAGTTCTAGCTCTATTCACTCATTTTCTAGCTTATGGTTAAAAACTCAAAATCATGCAAATTGATTTCATCTTTCATTTTTTAAACGTCTTGACCTGAGTTAAAACTGTTCAGTCTATTTAGATAATTGTGAATTGATTCATGAACAACTGCAGTTTATGTAACAACATTTAATCTTTATGTACATTACTTAAAAACAGGGCTGAATTGCAAACGAGAACACATTTTTAATGGTCTTCTTGGGTTATTTACATCCTGCAGTGGCTTTTTCATGCGCCCAGTTCCTGTTATTTATTCACCAGTCAATAATGACCACCTTCATCCTAAAGCCTTTGTAAAAACCACGTGATCACCTGTTATTTCCTGATTTTACAACTTGACATCTTGGAAATGCAACGCTCCATTAGAGTGACCCATGCATTATGTTATACCAGACCAGCTGGGCCCTTCTCTCTGAGGCAAAAGAAAGGGTGCATTTCACAGCTGCTTTCAAAGGGATCTTTGAAATGAGGAGGCTCTGGCAGCTGGTTCTGACTGCTCGAAAATGCAGACTGTGGTGGATCAATCCCTCCTGAACTGGGGAACAGTAGAATCTGGCAGGTGGTTTTTCTGAAACAGCTCTTCCAACATTTCAATGTCTAAAGCAAAATCAAATGCTGTCGTACACAAAGCTGAGATGCTTTATAGTGGAAGTGCACTTAAAGTTTTGGAAAGTAACACTTTAATATGCATTTTGGATTCACATCAAATTTAAAGTGACTATAAAGTGTTTCAGCCAAACAGAGCATCACTGATATTTACTGTACCTACCTAAAACAATGCACCAAATGTAGTTTATATGCAAATAGGCCATAATGACCATTATATTATGTACTATATATATGTTGAATTTCTGTGGTAAAATGTCTAAAATAATATACTTTTTTCTCCAAATGTTTCCACTAAACATTTTCTATTTTGGAAAAACCACACTATAA
This sequence comes from Ostorhinchus rueppellii, assembly GCA_030068375.1. NCBI lineage: Eukaryota > Metazoa > Chordata > Actinopteri > Kurtiformes > Apogonidae > Ostorhinchus > Ostorhinchus rueppellii. The sequence continues at coordinate 1,281,730 of JAQQZY010000020.1, read as the reverse complement.
TTGCATTCATTGAAAGTGTGTCTGATTTGATCCTTTTAATGGTGTCGTTACTTTCACATTTTTAATTGCAATTAAATTACATAAAGTGAGTATGTACAGTAGTACAATATGTCCTTAGATGTAATGTGAAAAATAATCTTAAATTCACAAACATGTTTTTTTTTTTTTTGTATCAAACATCAGATATACTTAACTTCTGCCTCTGCCCCTCTTTCTTTAAGTAAGTTAGGACTGCCTTAATTAATTAATTAATTAATTAATTAATTAATTATTACACACGTGTAAGCATTTGTTTTTGTGTTTTAACATAACTGAAAACTGCAAAATAAAATACATATGTATAAAAAAAAACAACCATCAGATGCACTTTTATCAGAAAATGTGATGATCTCATCACTCCACAGTATCTCATAAACTCATTAAACATACGACCACATGTTTTATTTATTTCTTGATATTATTTATTTAATTTTAAAAAAAGAAATAGACCAATAACATTTGAAATTTCACCTTCTGCTTTTAAGGTGACCTCCAATGTACCTAATTCAAACGACACAATAGTATTTAGTTTTAGTATTTTGCATATTTAGCATTAAAGTTGCTGATTAGGGCAACTTCATGCCATATAAATCACCCATTTTTAGAATTAAAATGAAGGAACTAGCTGAATAAAAAAGACTACATAGCATTTCAGGCAGCAATGAGCCTCAAATAGGTTAAGTGAAAAAGACCAGTACAGAGAGAAACTCTACTTTCCAGTTACGCCCTTTCCTTTATTATTAGTAAAAAAAAAAAAAAATTGCTCAAGGTCAACAATAGCGTTGCTTCAAATGACTATTTTAGATCTCCATCTGCGTCAGTTGTGTCACCAGTTCTGTGTGTTCTTCTGCTGATAAAGCACCGAGCGAGAAATCTGTAATATCTTGCTGAAGGACACATTTATGACACTATCAGATGTCTGCATTCTGAGCACGCTCCTGCCCTCACTTTACACCCAGCTATTAAAACATACATTTTGCAAGTAATTGCACTTATGGATATTCCAACCAAATTTGAGGAGTGGAAAAAAGTCATCCATTTTGATGTCACCTGAGTAATAATCACCATGGCAGGGTGACCGAGCACAGCAATAATACCCAAACATTATGCTAAGAGCTTCTGTTCAAACTCTGTTTTCACAGTAATATGTAAAGCTGGACTGACAATAAATGGCTTTTATAGCTGATTAATCTGCTCCAGACATATTGTAAACCACCTGAACTGAAAGCTGTAGATTTTTTTTTATTTTTTTTTAATCCTATCCGGTTGCTTTGTTAATTTGTTACTTTCTGCAGATATTGTACCAGGGTTCATAGACAGCTGTACGTCATCAAATGGTGGGACCATAAACAGGAAATAATCTCTTATATCAAACCTTATATATCAAATCTTCTCATAATAAGGCTTTTTAGGACACGGCAAGTATGTGAGCTCTGAGTCAAGGTCAAAATAGGTCACGTGAACTAAAAATAAAACTGTTTTGTTTCTGTTTGGGTTTTTTTTTTTTTTTTCACTGCTCTAGTAATACTAGTACTGATCAAAAAAAAAATCACAAATATAAAAATGACCAATGTAACAGTAATTAAAATGAAAATAATTAGCAGATCCAGTCAGTTTTTTTTTTTTTAATCATACTGTTAATTGTTCAAGGAGTTTAATAATTAAAGAGCTTTGCACTGTTTGAGATACATATAATAACAGGACTTTAATTCTCTCCGTTTAAAACATACACTTTATACTGTATTTATTATGACTGGACTGCACTTTTCTGTCTGTATTCTATTAATATATGTATTGTTTTATTATTACAAACCTGCCAAGGGACTACAATGCAATTTAATGCAATTTAGCAGTTGTGCCAATGCTGCCATATTTACATCAGTATTATGAGCTAAGTTTATTAAATTTATTAATTTATGCAATGTGTCGTCCCAAAAACTTCCATAATTCCAGGGGTTTTCGTAGGATTTAAAAAAAAAACAAAAACTAAAGCTAAAAAAAAATAATTCTAGTTCAATTTCTCAAAATAGAAATAAAACAAATCACACATAATATATACATTTGCAGAAAAAAATATTAGACCACCCTTGTTTTCTTCAATTTCTTGTTCATTTTAATGCCTGGTACAACTAAAGGTCCGTTTGTTTAGACAAATATAATGAGAACAACAAAAATAGCTCATAGTAGTTTATTTTCAGAGCTGATATCTCTCCATTTAACATATTTTCTTGATAAAAAACAAAATTATTTAAGTTCTTACATCAATATCTATGGTATTGTACTGACAAAAACAGTGCTTTTAGACATCCCATGTTTTCTTTTCTGTCTGTTTTAGTCACGTTACACACACAGGAGTTAGTACTAGATTGCATAACCATTATTTTTGATGACTTTTGATGGTCTCATAATTTTTTCCCTGATCATATACTGTATATACAATATACTGTACAATACTGTTACTGTTTTCATGAAAAAAAATACCACTTTTTTTTGGATGACTTTCTCACCTGACTCTTCAAACTCTTTGTAGAGCAGCCCCCATGTTTCTGTGATCCTCTCAAGGCTTTCCTCCATGGCTTGGATGTCCATATAAGGGCAGTTGCATTCTGGGAACTTAGGATCACAGCTGCACCAGCAGTCATTGTCCTTGCAGACGAATTCTCCCTCTCCATTACAAGCGATATAGCTGAGAGCTGCCTGAACAAAACTTTCCCTTAAGTAGTCCGGAAGGATCACTTGTAAGCCTGTAAAACGAAGCAGGATTTAGTGCTGTCATCAAACTGTGAATTTACAAAGTGACAGTGGAATCATAGTGGCAATATAATACTGTATGAGCATATAACTTATCCAATAAAACATGCAACAGTGTTTAGAAAGCCAGTCATACATAAGAATTTATCGCTGATGTTTCTCCATCTTTTACTGAGGATATTTATTTATTTATCTATTTTATTGAAAGGTATCCTGTTAGCTTCATTAAAACATGTAAAATCAGACAAACCTTGCAGCTGGACTTTATTCTCAGGGCTCTGAACCAGCACAGAGCTCACAGAGTCAAGGTTGTCATAGTTACTGCATCCAAGAGGACCTGTGCGGGTCTCTGTCACCTGGGCAACAACAAATGCAAAGCTTATTTAAAAGACATTTTAACATATCTGCATCGCAAGTTACCTTGTTTGAAAAAAAAAAAAAAGACATTAAAGCCTCTTGTGTTTTTCAGCCACACCATACTGTTTTTGTAGTAATCAGTATGAAAGAAATGAAAAAAAAGGTAAGCCTATTTCCAGTACTCTGCTCCCCTTTCTTCAAGAATGCCACACCGCATGCATCTGTGTTTTTTCTCCTCACTGATTGAAGATGTTTCCAGTGACCTTTGGCACACGACAGCTCCAGCAATACATTCTTTTTCACTTCATTTGCAAGAAGAGATCTTATTTCAGCACTCTCCTTTTTCTTGTTGCGACATGGTGAAGAGCACCTAACCGGTTCTCATTTTTCTCTCTTTGTGGTTGCGGGACACCATATTTTGTTCAGCGATTTGTCCTGGTCGAGCTTGTCAGAGGACAGTTGGTGTAAAGTGACAGATGGATGAGGCGAGACAATGAGGGTCAGTCGATCAGTAACACAATCATAGAGGGCTGAAGGGCTCGGGAGCTCATATGAAGCTGCTGAGCCTGGGATGTGAAGACTCAGTATGGGGCTCTTTAATCAAAGCCTTAATCCACAGGAAAAGGGGAGTGTGAAGGGATGAATAAATATCCACTGTGAATGGGAAAAGGAAAATGAAGATAATTTGGGTGCAATTCTCCGGCTATAATATTTATATCACATTATAAATCCCATGTTTCCCTCACGAGGGATTTTAATGTTGATATGAATATGAGGAAATGAGATACAACGCTGTGTTTGAGAATATTGAAACCATATAAGGAATTATTTGATATGCCATATGATATGCCATATGGCAGAACATTGACTGATGAGCAGAGCATTCAATTTCCGCTTTGCATAGCAGATGCTATTCACTGTAGATACATTCTGGTATATTAAAAATACTTAATAGGACATTATTGGCCACCTGTATCTTGGCACATGATTATACAAGGTAGTGAAGGAAAGGCTCGAAGATTTGTGTCATTTTTTAGTACATTTGCTGTTTTATTGAGGGAGGGTTCACGTTCAGTCAAGATGAAAATGTTGAAGGTAAAGGAAAATTTTCACTAAAAAACAGGAGAAAGAGAGGAATAGTTTTGATCGCTGCCAAACAGAGTCATTTCAGATGCAGAGGCCAAAACCTTCATTACAAATTCTGCTAAACATATTCTTCTCTTTTGTTTTTATTTTTTTGAAGTACCCATTTGCTGAAATAACCCTGGCAAATGTATAATGTATCTTTAAAAAAAAAGAAAGGAAGAAGAAAAAGAAGAAGAAGCCAAAAACAGACATTAAGGAAAAGAATTCTGCACAAACCAAGATTAATGACTCTTCACATTATTACTAAATTATAACTCAAATAATGGTTAGTCAAAACAATGTCCACAATGTCTAATATTGAGTCTAATAATTATATGTTGTTGATAATTGTCATTACGTCTACATTTACTGGCCTCTGATCTACTTTGCATCATTTTCCTTAACCCATAAAGACCCAGAGTTACATTGCGACACTTCCCAAATTAATTTTTGTTTCTATTGAACCTTTCATAAGTGATTTATCACCATTTACTGTAATATTATCCTCTGTATATTGCTTTTTTTTTCAGTGAAAATCAAGTATTTTCCGACATTTATTTTTCTGATCATGTAGATGTTCATAAAAGTTCAGATTAAAGTTGATGGTTATTAGATCAAAAACATGAAAACTGAAGAAAAATTTACTTTTTCAGCAAATCTGCACATAATAACATGTCTCCATCCACCGTCATGGATCAGTTTTCATGGGTTTTACTGGTGAATCAATGTTATAGAAGATGATGGTGTTTCCATGGTAACTACGGAGCCTCTGAACGTCCAAATGGGTCATATGGGATGACCATGAAAAGATGAAAAACTGTATTTTACACTAATTATTTAAAAGCATTGATAAAATTAGTGGATCAATAGCTATTAAACATTTTAGATCAGTGCATGTTTTGGTCGCCAGTGTTTCTTTGGGCGTTTGTGGGTTAATGTTACATTATCAGTGTAGTGAATAACACTCAAATCACTTTGCATTTACCTCTTACACAGAAATGTTAAAGCTTGAATTAATAATTCAACACCCCACAGAATCATAGCATGACCAACAGTGACAATGTGATGGAAGAACAATATTTACATTTAACCCTTTGGGGTCTGAGTCTATTTTGGCCGTTTTTGAGTACTTCTGATTTTGCCTTTATATATTATATAAAGAAATGTTTACTATACCCATGTTTGGTGTCTTTTTTTTTTCCAGCACAATTTCCTCTGTATCATCTGCCTATTAGTTTTTTACTTTTACTATATCAACACAAAAGGACAAAAATATGAAATCTGATTTGAAAAATGTATACAATTTATTGCCTAAGTAACACAAAGATGCTTAACGAACCATTTCAAAGGCTTTAAAAGTGATTATTGGTTCCAAATATTAGGTTATATTAGAAACTGTAATAAACTAAAACTATACTCAAATATTTTCTGTTTTGAAAAAGGGCAAAAAATGATGAAGATATGGTAAGAAATCTAACACCCACACATTTTCACATAAATACAGTTGAATTAAAAACCAGTCGTATATAAACTATGAGAATAAATGCAGATAAATAGAAAAAAACAAAACAGTTGTGTAAGTCTTGTATTGTTGTTCCTTGGTCTGGAGAATTTTTGGGATTTGTGCAACGGGAAACAACACCAACAAGACCGAGCACAGCAGAATAACATACAGGTGAATAACTTTAGTTTTGATTCGATTTTTTGACTGTTTTTCCCTGTTTGGACCTGAATGAAGCAGTTTCTGTAGATTCGCTTACACCTTTGGCATATAGTAACTCCTAAATACTGAATATGGATGAGGAGCTGAAAGGTATAATGATCCCATTATGGTTTTATAAATACCTATTAACTTCTGTGTTTCTAACATGCATTTAACCCTTTATACTTACCTTATCAACTGTCCCATGTAGAAAGAATTTAACATGATAGAGACTTATTGTGTATTAGGAACAAAATAAGTTATGCCTGTTTCTTCTGAAGGGAAAGCAAATGCATGTGCTGCCTCAACAGAAACAGATAAATATATAAACACAGAGTTACCTGCATATCCCCATTTTCTACAAAATCACAACAACAATCCATGGTGCATAATGTTGTCTATAATTTGGCTGTTTGGAGATGAATTCCAACTGTGTGTCTACAGAGCCACGCTGTAAATATTCACTTAAACGTAATAATTTCAACACTGGTACAAAATAAGTGAGTGCCAAATGCAGGTTTACAGGCTGTCACTATTATTGTATTGGGGATTATTGATTTTGCTTTTTTTTGTCTCTCCTTTCTATCTTTTTTCCTCCTTAAGCTTCTTTCTATACCATTATTTAAAACCCTTCACAGATTTTTCACTTTGTATACTCACATACTTTGACCCTTCTACTAATTTGACTGTCAATTTTCTTTTCCTTTCCTCTTCTGTCTCCACCTGAATATGACCAACTGACACAAAATAACCTGTTATATAGCCCTCAGATTCCACCCACCTTTGTTTTGCCTAATATCCATGCCCCCCCCCCCCCCCCTGGTCTGTTTGTTTGCTTTCATTACCCCTGTCACAATATTTGTCGAGCATGCAATAAATAAATAAAAATAGATAAATAAATAAAACCTAGATTTGCCTGTGTTCATTAGTGTATCCATATGGAAGTCTGGTTCAGTGTGCCAATGTGCAAACATTTGCTTTTTTTCCTGTTTGAATCTGTCTGTTTACTGTAGCTTGTCTGCAATTACTGGAAAAATAAAGTTTGGCTTTGAGAATGATGATCGTGTTAGCCTTCTCCATGCACATTCTGAAGGAGTTATAGAACTGAGAGCACAAGAATATATTACCGTTCCATGATGAAAACCAATACAATCCAGATACTGTCCATGAATTGAAAATATGACGCTAGAGAAGCCTGCTATTTCCTTGTCCGGGGCTATAACCCTCTTTATCACTGTGTGCAGACAGACTGGCAAATACCGTCTGAATCAGGTGGGGATATCGATTCCGTCTAGGAAATTCTCAAATTGTAACAAAAATGATCCCCACCGCTCTCAAACAACTGGAGTCATTACTCATTGTACAAACAAGCTGGTCTGATCACAGACTCTGCGCTGTGCTTTGACTTCTATAAAAGAGCCCACATTTCCACTGTCAATCCAAAGCACACAACAGTAACAGGCTTTTCCTGTAAAATGAGCTTCAATTTCCCCTTTGCATTGAGGCAGCGGGGAAGCCTTACCCTCGGCAGCACCCTCTTATTCATCCCTCAACTAGTTCGATTCAGATTCATGCAGAGGAGCGCTTAAACGTATCTGTTTCACCACTGTGTGGGTCAACGCCCTGTGAGAACGACGCACAACTGTGAAGGAATCTGCCATTCCTTCAACTCACTTTCTACCCGTGATGGAGGTGAATCTCTCTTCTTTCCACTTCCCCCTCTGTCAGTTACGCCAGATGACTGCCTTTGGAGCATGAAAGCATGTTCTTTTTTTCCTTTTCTCATCTCTGTAGCTACAGAAAAAAAAAAAAAAAATCCTAATTCCCAAGAAATGAAACAGACAAAAGCATCTGCCTCTGCACCTCAGATGTGCTCACCTTACCTAAAAAAAAAAAAAAGAGGAAAAAGAAAAAAACTTGTGTTCAACCTTCCCTGAACACAATGTAGTGAGAGGACAGAGCTTTGATATAAGCACAGAGAGTGTGATTCATGTTCTGCTACAGTAGAGAAAGCCTTACTTCACAAGTTGACTACTACTGTGTTCCAAAGAATGAAAAAGACCGAACGGAGGGTCATCCTCCCCTCTGTCACCCTATTAACCCCACGCTACCTGAAGGTGACAACCGGAGGCAGAAACCTGTCAGGAGCTGTGCTTCACAAGATTCATTTATCTCCCCTTCACCATATGTGCTCTACACATCCCTTCAGCCGCACTGGGTGTATTTGAGTGTTAAGCACCACGTCTCATCATAGGCTGATGAAATGTGTGGGTCTATATTTAATTGCATTGCCATTTCCTCAGTCTTATGGTGCAATCTAAAAGGAGCATAAGGAGGGTTGCAAAAGTGGTTATGTGAAAAGCAAAAAAAACAAAAACAAAAAAAACCCATAATTAGCATCAGAGAAAAAAGGGAAAAAATAAATTTGGGATATTTAACAAAATGTGTACATTCTATATAGTTCATGGAGACTAGCGCTTCCATAAGTATGTCTGTGCTCAATATTTAGCATCTAGTCCCTCTAATTATATCAAATTATATTTGCATGCATGTATTTTTTTCTTAATTTTGTAATAATCTAGACTTGACTTGCATTGAATTCATAGGGACAGCATCCCAATTGAACTGACAAGCATAATATATAAAGACATATAGCCTCAGTATTGTAATAAACCAGTGAATATGTTTTGCAATAAGGTACTAAAATGAGGAACAAGAATGTTGCTCATTGAAAATACAAGTAGTTTGTTAGATTTTCATTCAGAGGGGGGTTTTAACCATCTTTGGACGGCTACCCTGTAAACAGATCCAGATGGCAGAAAAATGTAAGTCAGTAATCTTAAAATCCAGAAATGATGCATCATGATTCTATACAGATTATACAATGAGTTTCTGGCTCTACCTTCCACTTTGCTGTGGTTGAAGATTGATGAAATGGTTTGTGTTATGTTCAAAAAAAAAAAAAAAGAAAGAAAAAAATTGCCAAGCGCTTGAAAGGAGTCAGCAGTATGAGACCACTCCAAAACAGGGACAGTTTAGCTACGTTCAGACTGCAGTTGAATGTGGCCCAAATCCGATGTTTTTGCCCATATGTGATCTGTATCTGATGTGTTAAAGACAGTTTAAACAGCACGAATCTGACTTTTTCAAATCCAACCCAGGCCGTTTTCATATGTGGTCCTAAATCTGACACTTATCTGATATTTTGCAATACGACTGAACGGCTAGGTCGCATTTATCCGACCTTTACACAATTAAAATGCAACAAATGTCACAATTCTGCATCCAAGGAGTGTTATTTCTGTGTGGTCAGGACCTCTTTTGTGTCTGTGGGTCACTTCAAGCTTGTATTCAGTTCATACTCAAAACTAATAGAAATCACATGGCTGGCCTGGAGTATCTGCTTTGGACCACATTTGCATGTTGGGTCAGGGTTTACCAGCTCCTGTTGGATCCCATTGCCGAGTACTCATGGGACCCAACAATAAGTCCTAAATCACTCTCTGGATTCTACACTAAACTCACGCACTCTGTACATTCTTCCCTCACTCACGTCCTCTGATAATGTACCCTAAACTATCAAGACCTCCACAATTCAGGTGCTTAATACTGTTTTTCTTATTTTGTTTGTTTTTGGTTTAGTTTGTTTTCGGTACTATTTGTGGATGTGGTGTCAGTTGTTGGGATTAACAGTCTCTATCACTCCTGCATCCTAAATAGCACTGCTCTTCTGCTTGTCAGTAACCCCCCCTTCTACCTTCTGTTGATGTCCCCCTTAACTCACTGCGGTGCAGCACTGCCCTCTCTGGTTCTTAATAGGAAAATCTGATAAAGAATGATAATTTAGCTTCCAGGGAGGACTGGTGATGGTCACGCACTAAATATTAAAATATTTAGAGAGAAAAAAGAAAGAAAAAAATATGTTGCATTCTCTTTGACCCATTTCTAACATTTGAATTACGAAAAACAAGAACTATTATGCAAACACAATGGAATCATTTAGTCATTTGTGGGTGAAAAAAGTAAAGAAACTCTAATGAAATGGGAAAGAACACAATCTGCAAAGGCCGGCAGCAGTTCAGCTTTTCCCTAGATGTTTGGTAGATCTTTTTTGCCATAGTCTAATATGACTAAAGGACTCAAAATATATATATATACAAAGGTTTTACCTTGATAGCAGTAGAGGCAATCTGGATGTGGTGCAGCTTGCGCAGAGTGCTCTCCCGGTCAATGAAGTAGGAGGCAGCCAGCTGGTGCAGAGCCTCCAGAGTCACAGTGGAGGAGTTACCTGAGTAATCGCTCACCTCTGCTTTCTTACTCAGTTTCCTCTTGTCCACGAATATTGTTAAGGCCTCTTCTCCTGCACAAAAATGGAATAGGGGATAGTTACATACTGAGCAAATATTTAGCATTTTAGCAGAGGCTGAAGACCAGATCCTTTGAAAACAGCACAATCAGTGGTGCAAAAAAAAAAACACCCTCAAGTACATGTCTTTGGGCAGTAAATTATTGATTTGCATTGGTGGAATTAAGTCCAACTCATTCAAGGTGGGTTTTGGAAACTACTGTCGCAAACCTTAGCTAGTGTTGTATAGTAACAAAATAATAATACTTCACTCCTGTACTCGAGTATGTTTTAGGATCATTTCTATTTTACTGAGTAGTTTTTATTTAGTTTATTTCACTTTTATTTCACTCCGATAATTTTTAACGCACAGAATTGTTAATCGTTTCAAATAATAAATTAAAGGAAATTTGGTGTTTTTGCTGCTGAGATTACTGGTGACCAGGGCCGTTGACATCTTTGGTCGGGCCCAGGACAAACTCATCTAAAAGGGCCCCCCAGTCAATACATGCACTGTAATGAGGATCCAATTCTGGGCCCTCTCTATCCCTGGGCCTGGAACAATGTACCCCTTTGTCCCCCCCTGTCGACACCCCTGCTGGTGACTGCAACAAAGTCAGGAAGCTGAACAAATGCAAACGACGGTCCACACTGTACTTTGAAGCGATGCCAAAAACAGATCAGACATCAGGTCAGCGGTTTAGACTTAGGGTTCCTTGTTTACAAAATGTAATATGGGCTCCATGTTTGGAGGAGCCACAGAAGCTAGCGAGCTTTCTTTCTTTCTTTCTTTCTTTCTTTCTTTCTTTCTTTCTTTCTTTCTTTCTTTCTTTCTTTCTTTCTTTCT
>JAQQZY010000020.1:1185753-1195999 GCA_030068375.1 Ostorhinchus rueppellii | reverse complement strand
AAATTGTCACTTTACCTATATTTATGAAAGAATAACATGTAGCAGCAAAGACAATATTACACTTCCCTAATATATGCTATTTAGTGAAAAAAGTTCAGAAGGTGCATTATGTGGTTGATATATAAGGTAACTAAAGGGGGGGGGGCATGGAATTGCCTTCCCCTCAAAACAAAACATAAATAATAAGGATCATGTGAGGCTTTATTAATCATATGTTGGTTTTCATGACATCTTGCACTCCTTCCATGTCCAAAACATGATATTAAACTTTGTGTTTAAAAGCAGCATAAACAGCATAAAAATCATAAGCATATTATTACTCTAATTATTATTCAGTAAGTGATTTCTGTCATAGAAACTGCTTTTGCCCATAAATAATCTGAGTTAATAGTCTGGTTCTAATCTACATTAAAAACAGCTTGGAAAAAAAAACCCCAAAACAACCCCTCTTTTCATATATTAGAGTGAACTTAGCAGTAATATTATGTGAAATGCATTACTAGCTCTGACTTTTGTGTGGATAGCACAGCAGTGAGGTCTCTGGTCTATCTGTTAAGAGTGTGTGTGGGTGTGTGTGCTTTTACAGAATATGTTCAGACTCAAAATTCAATTACCAGTTGCTCAGAGAGAGATTTTGGTTTAATGCCCCAGTCAGTCTTAATCTGAGATATTCTATTTTAACGCCAATGTCGGTCTCAAATCCCTCAATGAGTCATTTTCCCCCTTTTCTGATTTTCTTCTATTTTGCTTTTATTCTCATCCTCTCACTCCTGCTCTCTCTCCTCTGCGCTATCACTTTAGATTGAAGTCAAACTTGTCGGTTTGCTCATTATCATAAAATAATGGGCTGTGGATATTGAGCAGATCCCGCTAAAACTTGACCCCAAAATACCACCAAAGCTGCACAGTCAGTCTTTTTACTTCAGTCTACTTTCACCGCATTAGTTTCTCTCTTTTTTTTTTTTTTTCGCTCGTGTTCTTTTATAACTACAAATCATTTTTAGACATAATTTCACCTCTTCCCAACCATTTGCATTTCAGAGTAAACAACACTTGTTACGGTAGTAGCTTCACAACACTTGAATCCACCCTCTCCTTTGCAAAAACGAACCAACTCATCTCAATTTTGCATCAGACTGTAACTCCATTGAATCCCTTATTTTGCGTTAAACTGTGGGAGGAGGGCGGCAGGTCTCACTCCGTTTCCTCCCTCCTCTCCTATTCTTTTCACAGCTGTCACACCTACGACTGATGCCTCATCCGGTCCGATCATGCAACCAACACTAAATGTAAGAACAAGGAGCTCTCTCAGGCATGTAATTCCTCCTGTTGGCATTAGTCTGGAGGCCTATAGATGGCTCCCTGCTCCTTCACAGCCACTGTGTAACAGTCACAGTCAAAGTGTTTTTCAAGCTCAATTTATCTTCCCTCAAGTACTATATGTGCAGCACATGCAGCCGATCTGGTCATTAACAGGTTGCCACAGATATAAATTCACCCAAACACAAACTCACATCAAATCAGACGAATGACAACATCCACCCAGGTGTTTTCACATGACACCCGGTCACATCTGAAATTGTGATGAGCTCTTAAGTTTTTTTTGTTTTGTTTTTTCTCTTTTTGTACCGCAGGTGACCGATACAAGGAGAGAAATCGCTTTTTTCATAAGAGGAGACAGTGTGCCTTTCAGGCCTGGATACGGTCGGGTTCACCAGTCTCCCAGGATAGATGAGGACACTGCTGAACACTGGCCCTGTTGTGGCCCTATAAACAGTCTGAGGCTTTGGCAGTTCTGCCCAACACTGGCAAGTGGCAATGAGAATTACAGCAGTGATTCACTGTTTTTTTTTTTTTTTTTCCCCCCCATCATAAAGCTCTGCTACAAAGCTACCTTACTGCCACTATTCTGGTTCAATATAAAGTCACATTTAAAATACTACAAATAACACCTTTGGTCTGCCCTTGGGTCAGTGTGATTACATTTGCATTTTTGCAAATGTTATGTGTTTTATTCCAGGGCATTTGGCTCATTTTCAGAGCTGCAACCAATGATCCCAAAAGGCTGCCCTGACTCATGTGCCTTCTTTGAGGGTGACGCTTGAGGGTGAAATGTATAATTATCAAATCACTGGGACTTTTTTTTTTCTTTTTTTCCCCAGCTGAGAAGGAGTTGGTGTTTCTGCTTTACTGATGCAAACCATCTGTGCATACATCAGAGTTAGACCTGATCTTCCACAGTCATGAATGCCAATACACCCTAAGGAATGTAGATTAGAGATGTTTGTTGGAAAGGTGTACAAAGGGTGCCAGAGTGGGTAAGGGGAGGTGGAATGAAAGCAAAGCGGCGGTGAAAGAGCGGGGAGATGGGTCTGATTGTGCTTATGTATATACTGACAAGGCATGAAACACGATATTCTGAAAGCCTTTTTGAAAGCAGCAGCATTGCATGTGTGTGTGTGTGTGTATGCGTGTTTTAATGTGCGCGCGTGAATGCGTGTGCGTGCTGCTATATGCGCAAGTGTGATGCTGTTATGGTATTTGTGCAAATGCATGTGTATTCGAATTTCTCTGACTTTGTGCTTGCATTGTGGACAAACCTCTGAGATGCATTTGACACACAACAGTAAAGGCTCTATCCAGGTCACACACTGCTCTGATGGGATGTGAACATTTCCCAGATGAATAAGCAGAAAACATCCACAGGTAGGTTAGACGGGTTTAATTTCTATGTCACACCTATCATGACAAATCAACAGAAAGGCATGATGACATGAACTCACCGCGGTTTGAAACAGGAGATAAAGTTTAACTCAGTATGTTCCATTCTCTTGCTGGACCCCAGCTTCCGAAAAACGTGAAGAAACTCATTTCACAGTTTGTCAGGGTTCAACAGCAACTCCGCGGAGGAAAAACACCACTCCAAAACACACTCTCCGAGATCCGAAAGAAGCTGAAAGTGATCGGCGAAGAAGGCTGCTCCGGACCAATCCGTCTCACGGTTCTACACCACTAAGAAACTTTCAGAAAGCAGCCGAGGTGCACCAGAGGCGAACGGCGGCTTATCCCAGAGGAATTCAACCTTCCTAGAAGTAGAGGATTTTGACCTTTGTGGGGATAATGACTTTACAAAATGAAATCATCCAGCAGGAGATGTAGTCAAGAGGAGAGACGAGTGGAGCAGGAGAGAGAGGATGAAGAAAAGGAGGAGGAGGAGGAGGAGAGACTGGAGAGCGCAAAGGGGTTGTCGATTAGGACAAAATGCGTTTGCGCATTGGTTTCATCCAGGAACCGCCGGTTTCCAGAGTCAGGCAGATGCACCGGAATGCCGCTGCTGGGACGTGATCATCAACCCCCACGAAGATGGTTAAATATCCCGTTATGAATTCCTGCCCAGTGCCGTTTTTCCTTCTTGACCCGCCTACTCCGTACCGCCGCGTGCAGGAGCGCAGGAGCGGAGGAGCCAGTGGAAAGTGGAGGTAGGCGTCCAGCAGCATATAGCAGGCATGGGCGCCTCAGCTCTCCCCTGTGCCCCTCTCTCACTTAGTCACATGTTGAAGACACAAGTAGCCTTCTGTAATAGCTGCCAAAGGAGGGTAGACTAAGGTAGGCGACGTGGAGGGAATGATAACAAACGTTTGTCAACAGTCCTCACTTTAAATGATGCACTGGTGCGCACTAAGGGAGATTACACTCCTGCAATTAACTTTATGCCCCAGTATAGTGTTTTAATGTCGCAGTTATTTATAAAGACATTGCCAATGGAATTAATTGAATATCTCCTTTAACTGCCACGGTCCACTCTGAAGGCGCCTCCAGGGAGGACGCCAACATTTAAGTCCTTATCTGTCTGAGCTGTCACGTTAGTTGGAGGAGCTAAGGTGTTGAGCATAATACCTAATCCTCTTTGGTTATGTCTTGTGGAGCATGCCTATGCATGAACCACGAGTCATTAAGTGGGACTGCAAAGGGAGCTGTGCTAAAATCACCATGCAGCAGAGACAGTATCACCGGCTGGATGAATAGATGCTGGCATTTTCATAATGACTATGACAGCACACATTACAGTTACACAGATCAGCGCTATTAAAGTGTATGCCCGGCTACCTGATTTCATTTCAGATTGCATTGATCAAAACTAGAGCCAGAGCGTGTAGGACTCGAACTGGTTAAAAAGGAAAAAAAAAAAAAACAACAACACACGCACACGCACACACGTTTTCAGTGGTTATTTAATGGGATTCCGTTGTCCTGCAGGAGCAATTAGCCTAAAAGACAATGTTAAATTCTGAAAAAAAGGCATCAGTGTTTCATTTAGAACCTTTCTCTGAATTATTTAAAACATTAAATAAACTCAAAGGTATTGTATGTGTACTGTGTGGGTGTGTGTAAGAACCATGTGTAAGCATAAGATTACAAGCGTCATTTGGCTTGTCATCTGCGGTTTAGAGTATTTGTCACATTTCATCAGCTTATTAGTTGAAATTAAACATTTTATCATTGGAAAGTTCACCTTTTCGTGCATGAATTATGAGAAAAATGACAACTTATTCAGTTTTTTTTTTTTAAATATTCAAAGTCTTTTTTTTTTAATTATTATAATAAAGACCCAGTGCTATTATTGTGGCACTTCTCAGATGAAATTTTCTCTTTATTTAACCTTTGTTAAATGATTTAACAGTTTATTATAATGTTATTCCCTACGTTTTGCATTTTTTTCAGTGAAAACTGGGTATTTGCGTATATTTAACTTACAGATCATGCAGATGTTCATCAAAGCTCAGTTTAAGGTTGAGAATCATTGTATCAAAAACAGAGAAAACTGAAGAAAATTGACTTTTTCAGCAAAATATATTAATAACTGAACATAAACCCAGTGTGTCCATCCACTGTCATTGATCCAACACTATGGGTTTTCCTGGTGAATTAATGTTGTAGAAGATTATGGTGTTTCCATGGTAACTACGGGGCCTCTGAACATCCAGATGGGTCATATCTGATGACCATGAAAAGATGACAAACTGCATTTTACACCAGTTATTTCAATGTCTTAATAGGTTTAGAAGTTATGAAACATTTTAGATCAGTCGATGATTTTGGTCATTTGTGGATGTTTGGGTCTTTAAGGGTTAAACATAATCTGCTGCAGTGTTACAGATACTCTGTAAACTCTGTGTAGGTGTAGTAACCTACCCAAATAAAATGTCTATTTCATGTAACAAGCATATTATTGTGACGTTTTCCTGAAGATGGTTAGACATGTGGGTGGCATTCTTGGGTGACTTTTTACCTCACAGTTCTGACACCAAAGGTAAGCAACCAACTCCACCCAGATACAGCAGGAATTAATCTGTGAAAGTAATCAGGGCTTGTAATTCTATGAGCACAGCAGCATCAGTGTGGCGCTAATTAACCCAGTTCCCCGTGTATTTCAGTGTCCATTTAGTATGCTGTGTTGTACTGGAGCTGTCCAAGGTTCTGAAGTTGATTTATGTCGCGTCCCAGCAGAGATTTGTGCAGATTCGGTGTGACACAGACTCCATTTTATATTCCTAACTGTCAGTTCCGATCAGGATGGTGCTGCAAAAAGTGACAACTTGTTAGAAAAATGTCATTAATTTAACCATTTCCTTAAGTGTATTCATCCATCTGTATGGTACATTAGAAAAATGACAGCGTTGTTCCCATCCATGTCCATTTATTATTCATATGAAACTGTTCCAGCATGGTGATGGTGGCTGTTACCCTGCCTCCTGAAGGGAAGACAAGGGGTATTTTTTTGAGTGCTGTTTGTTTGTTTTTTAACACTCTAGTAGCAAAAACTGTTGGTTGAATTCATACCAAATTGGGTTTATAGACTGTCAGTGACCCAGGATAGACCTGATTATTTGGGGAAAAGTAAGTCAAAGTAAAAAAAAAAAAAAAATTATGAGTTTTTAAAATCTTTTTTGAAAATTCAAATGTTTGTAGCAGCAAAAGTATTGGTTGGATTCATATCTAATTGGATTTACAGAATGCCAGTGATCCAAAATAGATGTCATTACACTTGGGGAAAAGCTGGTCAAAGTGCAATTTTTTTAAATGAATTTTTAAATCTTTTTATTCTTCCATTTACTTACAAATGGCTGAATTTTCAAATCTCTATAAAAACATCATTTTTATTTCAATTTACTTCAAGCTTGGCACTTATATAGAGGCAACTAATCTGCCGACATCAGCACATGCATAGACATGATGACATCCGCTGGATCGATGCCAAAATAATCTACAATACATGTGAGAGGCAGGGTTTGTTGTGCCTGGAACCACTTGCTTAACATAAGTGTATGGATGGGGTGCTGTCCATGGTGCTGAAGGACCAGCCTCCACACTGATCATCAGTGTTTAACTTTTACATTAACAGCTACTTGGATGCTTGATGTTATAAATGATTGACTGCAGCGACTATTAGCACAGCCCTCCAAGAGTGCCTCTTTTGTGTAACTACAAACAAAATGTAATAATTACTATCCACTTCATGTAATTGTGTTTGTATGACAAAAACACTTAAAAGTCCTCTGAAGATCTTTCCCCCACCCCCCTTTTCCAAGTGGCTCTTTGTCAGAAACCATGTCCCTTTCTTCTCGGCCACGACCTGCTAAGTACTGTAATTCCATTAATTTTGCTATCAACCATTAATGACTTCCATTAGCATATTAATGAGTCATGTTCATGAAATGGATCTCCATCTTGTCTGGTGGAACTGGAGCAGCCCAGTGGATTTGCTGCTCTAGTGTCTGTGATGAGAAAGGCTGTGTAACTAATTTACACCTTAAGCACAGTCTCATTAGAGGACCTGGGAGTGTCTGGAGAGCATCACATTCATTTAAGCTCAGCGACTGTCTGCCTGCATTGAAATGTTCCTCCAACAAGAAGAAGACCAGTGTCACTAGTAATATTTGGCCTTTCTCACTCTCATATTTCATTTTCTAATGCCAGCGTTCGGTTCAGAATGGAATTCAAATCCAAGGCAGCGGTGACTCATTCTTAAATCAGAAATGTAACCTTTTTTGAGGCTGTTCCATGGTTCTTTGATGTTACATTTTTGACAATGGCGACTGTAGTGCACGCAGTAGGATTTATGTTTTCTCCCGTATTATTCTCTCTCGCCTTTGTACGTCTTTAGTGTTGCATTCTGGCTGACTGTCAGGCTCCTGCGATCTCTTAAGGCAGTTCATCCACGATCACACACAAGCTGGAGCCCCTCCATAATTTGACCTTAGCCGTCTCCGATCTCCCTCAGGCAGCCATGGAGGACAGTAGATTCAGATAACTCCATTCCACTGGGCCTGTGAAATGAATTTAGGTCTGTTCAACTAAGAGCCCATTCATTTTGGCTCCATTTTACCGTCTATCATTTTCCCCCAGAATACCATCATACCAGCACTTATCTATTCTATATTTAAAACAGGCAGGATTATTTGGTGCAAGGGATGAATATACCTCATACTTCATACAGATTACCTCAAGCTATCTTGTGCTATGTTCTATCTATTGCTGCTCTACAGATTCTCTATTAAAATATAAGCTTGTGCCAGCAGAATTATACCCTGTTTATTATGGTATATGCTTATCACTCTGTAGGCAGGACAAAAGGATCATGAAAAGTAAGACTTTGAAAATAGAAGATTTAAAGGTATGTCTCATCATGCAAAGCAAACTGTGACATTTCCCCTTTTATGCCTTTAAGATGTCAAAAACCACGCATCATTAGCAGATGGGGTGTCGGCAGATATATGGTCTGAAGTCCATGTGGTCACCAACTCTAGCTCATGGACAAAGCTCAAATGGAAAAGTGCCACAAGATTTTTCAGAACACCAGAGTTAATTACAGAAATGAACCCTGTGAACACCGATACCTTTTGGCAAAATTGTGGGGCTCACTTGGGGAACCATACCTGCATATTTTGGACACGTCCTGGATCAGAATTAAAGTTAGCTATTTTAGGTGCAATCCCAGAAAGTTTAGAGGGAAATATCTGAAAATATCGTTAGGAAATTTTGCTAATGGCAGTCATTAAATGCATCACTATTAAGTGGTTGAAGCTTGAACCTCCCATGTATAACATATGGATTGAGAAAGTCTGGTAAATCTATCAGATGGAGCAAATTACTTCTGTACTAAGAATGCAATAATCATTCACAAGTGGTCATCTACATGTATGTTTTGCTTTTTTGTTTTGTTTTTTTGTCTCTTAATTGTGTCATTCATGTTTCATTTGTGACTAATTGTAATCGATGTCAACTGCAGATATCCATATATTCTTCACATATGCCGTACTTTTTAATTCATAAAGTTTATTTGATAGGTACAGAGTATAACTTCTACCTGTTACAATCAAGCTGTAGTCAGTGATGATCCACATAAAGAGATTATAGCTATTGCTAGTTTCCATCTCCAGTCCGTAGTCAGGCTTTTAGCAAAAGAAAGAAAGAGAGTGTGTATACATATTGTATGTGTTTGATTAGATATGCTTATGTATGTAAAATGCCTTGTATATTTGAATGACCAAAACGAAATAAAATTTAAGATGGAAAAAAAAAACAAAAAATACATGCATCTTTGACCTTTACTGAACCCATTAACTCTTTATTCTCTTCTGGAATAGGCCTAATAATGTGTTCAGAGTTAATGTTTTAATGTACCCACATTTGTCATGAAATCATAACCTGTAATACGATCATGTTCCCAAATGCGCCTTGCTGTGTTACTTATTATACCACCACATATCACTTTGTGTAATGGCCAATACAAGGCTTAATGATGAGCCTGATGAGAAGAGGAATTAAGTTGATACCAGAGGGTGTGTTATAAATGGAAGATAACCTTGTTTTGGACTGGAAACAACAGTAATACTGCGATAGTAATCAGTGTTTTCATTGAAGATATTATCATGGTGTGGTAGCTTTACTGCTTCACAGTGTGACTGCTATTTCAGAGGGATTGTAGAAATGATAAAACAACTGTGGAAAGGATCAGGATGGTAAGCTTCTGCGCTTACCTTTAAGTAAACACAAATGAAAGTCAAAATCTCACACAGATATTATGCCACATTTTAAAAACAAAATATTCATAATTTCTTTTTCTGGTGAAACTGTGGGTTTAAAATGCTTTGGAAAAACTAAAATACAAATTGGATTTTCTTTCTGCAGTATGAGAAGTAATCTCAGGACAGTTAACTCCCTGGACAGAAAAAAAAAAAATGAACAGAGATGTCGAAGTGCCCTTAGGTAAGCGCTAAAGTAGATAAGTTGTTCATTTGCCAACAAAACAGAGTTTCAATGAGCATTTGACAAAGTATTCCAAGTATAACCACTCCCTTGCTGCTGTTGTAATGTATTCTGTTTTTAACATGCCAAGCCAAAAACGTTGAATACACCGACAGACAAAAAAAAAAAATAATAAAGTAAGAAAAACACAGAATCTGCACTCGGTACTCATCTTTGTAGTTGCCATTTCAACAGTGCAGACATTATCAGTAAGTTCTCCCCCAGACAAAAAGTTGGAATCGAGTGGTTTGATATGGATAGACTAGTACGCCTTTCATACCTAGAGTTGTTGCCATATCACTGCTGCCATGGAGGAAGCCTATCATTGAAACCCAATGAACAGATAGGTTGGAGATTTATCAGAAATGATATAGTGCTGTGAATGAGGAAGGCTATGGCTTCTCCATTACCCATCCATCACCGGTGATGTATTGCAGATAAACTACTAGGCAGCAACAAGCTCTTGCTGAGAGGCTGACCTCGTTGATGAAAGCAAAAACTCCCCCATGGCCATCGCGGCGCACATAGCCCCCTCTTTTCAATACAACAGTCAGAGCTTGTCTCTGTACAAGGGAACTCATATCAACACTATTACTTGTTGGGGGTGCTGTGTGTGCACTGACAGAAATAAACAAACACACGATTTGTCTCCAGACGTTGGGTGAAAAGTCCTTCTGCTTGACATCAGTGCTCGAAGGTGAAGTCAATAGACAGCTTCCATGGTTTATGTGTGTCTTCATAAGCCTACACCCTACACATAAACACATTTATGTAATTTCTACAGTAAATATCACAGTAGCTTCTTGTTCTAACAGTTCACAAGGTAAACGCCAATGCATTATTGATTGATTGATTGATTGATTGATTGATTGATTGATGTATTTATTTCGAATATGAATGTCAAAATAGAGAAATAATAATAAACATTTATAAACAA
>JAQQZY010000020.1:1096410-1106993 GCA_030068375.1 Ostorhinchus rueppellii | reverse complement strand
TCAAACTTCGGTCTGGCTCTCCCTCCCCCTGTGCGTCCATGTTTTGATGAATCGTGGAGGCGTGGTTTCGATGGGTGCGGTGAAGAGGAGGAGGCAGAGCCTTTGGAAGGAGGGGAGGGAGTGAATATTTTCAAAATCTCACTTGTGTTGAATTGCCGGAACCGTTTTTTCCAAGGTCTCCCACCCCACCTTTAACTTTTGGTCACGATCCGGATTGCAGTTTTGACGTTATAACATCATAACCTTGGTGGAGGTTTGTGCTCACTGAGCGCTCCTGTTTATGTCTGTTACTGCTATTTTTGTCGCAGCACTTATTAAGCTGCGCCCCCCCCCCCCCAGTCTCTGGTGGTACCCTATTGTATGTATATAAGCTCCATCAGACCCACTTGACAACATGTGTCAGAGGGGGGGATGCAACAAGGAGGACAATGATGAGGTAAGGGGGGCTATTACTCACAGAGCGCTATAACTCTCCCCCCTCAGCAGTTGCAATTTTTTTGGGGAGGGGGGGCATAATGACATAATGAGGGGCCGTTTGTTCAAAAAAGGTTAATTGGGTAATCTAAAATTGCCCTTACGTGTGAATGTCAGAGTGATTGGTTGTTTCTCTCTAGAAGTCGGCCCTCGTCCAGGGTGTACCCCGCCTTCACCCATAGGTACCTGGGATACGTAGGTTCTCGGACCCCCCATGGCCCTAGTGAGGATAAAGCAGGTTCAGAAGATGAATGAAGGAATGAATTTCAACCATTATGGAGAATGGATTAAGATAAGAACATGCAACATGAAAGTCCAAAAATGAAAAAAAAAACAAAACAGTTATAGGAGAATCGAAGCTGAACACAGTGTGTTTTATAAAAGTTACATCTGAGGTAGGGACTAGAATGTGTGTCAGTGTAATATCACTGTCCATGAGCATTAAAGGGTATTACACTTACCAAAACAGTAAGTAATGCTGCTTTACTGTATTAGCAGAGTTACATTTTCCCTGCAAAAGCTACTCTGTTCATACAAACAACTGTAAATTGGAGTTTGAGTGGACAGAACTCATTGCTTTTTCATATTTCCAAACAAGTCTTTGTCAAACACACTAAACCCTGCTTTCCATTCTTAGTATTTTAAAGTTTCTTTGCTTTCCTTTCTAACTGCACACATCTTAAATGCTCGTGGACTGACTTTGTGGCTGTTTGAGTCACTGACTGTGACTCAGAGCTCAGTTTTGCTGTGCTTTTCAGCAAATAACAGAAAATGTTTATGTGTGTGTGCATATCTTTGTGGCTTTTTGACTCTAAACCTGATTAGAGATGGATCTTTTGCCGAAGCACAGGGTTTCCCTCTTGGCTGCATTGTTTTGCTTGTTGTATACTGTAAAACTTTCAAAGTTGGACAAAGCAACACACAAAACTTTATGCATTATAAAATGTTAGTGTTACCATGCATTTAAATTGAAAGGGGCTACATTTAGTTTTAGTATTGTGAAATGGAAAAATGAAAATAAATTCATCCTGACAGTCCAGTGGATTTATGTGACCATTTAGTGCAAGTAGTGAGTAACTCTGATCCCATACTGGAAAAGAATAAAGCCACCTTTTCTTTTTTTTTCTTTACAACTTTATTTATCATTTTTCTGTATCAATAACATTAACATTAACATCATTAAAGCATTTCTTACAAAAGTTGTGAACTTGCCCCCCACCCAATAAGGCCACCTTTGTAAAGTCGGCATTTAGAGTTAAAGAAAGTAACATAATAATAAAAGCTAATAGTTGTTTTCTCCTCTGGACACAGCTTTAAATGAAAAGAATACGTTTTAAGCTGAAACTGCAGTGTTTCTTCTACATTGGTGAATTTGATTATGAGGTTTATGAATCTATTAAGTTACCCTGTGAAATGATGATCTTTTGTTGAGTAATAAATAACATATGAACTGTGACAGCTCTGACCTTTCTGGATGATTCCAAACACATCTTTAGTTCAGCTACTGACAACACAAACCGTAGAGTAAAGCGAGGTGATTGTGGTTTTACTGTGGCTGTTTTCTGTCTGAAACAGATACAGTGTAAACTAACACACTGACCCATGGGAGAGTAGAGTTGATAAAATGGGGAGTTGAGCTAAGTTTACTGGTGTAACACACAGATTAAAAAAAAAAAAAAATAGAATGGCCCTCATTTCATTTTGCATTGATCTGGATCCAGCCCCCTGCCCCATTTGTGGCTGTAAATGGACACTTCCATGGACCTGCATGCCCAGTGTAATTTCAAAAACATCCAATAACTCAAAAAATATTGGTTGTATCAATAAGCTGTTTGGCCTGTCTGACCTTTGACCTCAAAAATATTAGTACTCATGAGGTAAAGACTCTGTCCAGTATTTTAGTTATAAAGTAAACACACATACACTCACATTGGCTGCAATTTGTCAAAAAAAAAAAAAAAGAGATGAGGTGGGTTTTTTCTTTGGAGGGGGGGGCAGCTATATATGTAGGGGTGTGGTCTATAACTAATATAACTATTACTTAGCTATTGCTAAGTCTGCCTGTAACCACCTGAAGAACATTGCTTGAATCAAGCATTTTCTGTCCAAACAAGACAGAAAAACCTGTTCATGCATTAATTTTCAGTAGGTTAGGTCACTGTAATGGTGTCTTCACAGGTCTAAAGCCAGCTGCAGCTGATCCAGAACGCTGCTGCCACAGTCCTGACTGTGGCAGCAGCGTGGCGTCGCACCGGTCCTCAGATCACTACACTGGCTTCCTGTGAGTCAAAGGATAGAGTTCCCAATCTTACTCCTGGTACAAAGCACTGAACAGCCTTGGACCCAAATCCATCCATCCTGTTTTTTCTTTTACTTTTTTCTTTATATGCCTCTTTTGTGATGTTTTTATGTTTTATGTAAAGCACTTTGAATTGTCCTGTACATGAAATGTGCTATACAAATAAACTTGCCTTGCTTAACTGACACTGCCATGAAATGAAAGGGAAACTTAACACACTTTCAACATCCAGCTCCTGGGTTTTATGGAGGACCTTCCCAAATTCTGAGACTTTTGCCAGTTCAGATCAGATTACCATTAGTGCCAGTAATGCCAGATATAGGTGTAAGAAAACTGTCACAACCTGCCTGTTCTTTCAGTTGGTTGGTTGTCCCCCTTTGAGGATGAAATTCATTGAGCAGAAGCAGGGATGAAAAAAACAGAGGGGTGGGGGGTTGATCTCCTCCATCCCTCCCAACAAATCACACCCTGCACACATGCACACAAAGGACATTTAGCTTTAATACTATAAAAGAGGATCAGCTCACACGTGTGATGATCATAAGACATGTTGTTATTTTAAAGGTCAAAATAACCAGCTGTAAAAGTTGACAATGTCATAATAAATGTGTGCAAACAATGAGCTGCGTCCTTTATTCCGAGTGAATCCTTTAAAATAGAACACCCTATCAACATTCCTGGAAGTAACTAAAATTCAGTTGTGGTAGCAGATGATGTTTATCAAATGTTCCATCTAACATCGACTCTTGACTTCATTGTGGTGCATGTAATCGCTTCAGTGTAGTAATCAAAAAGGGTTCATCTTCAAATAAACAGTAATCTCAAGAGTATTCAGTTTTGCCGTTTTTAATAAAGCAGTAAATCCTCATTCTTAAAGAGGCTAAAAGTACCGTCCCGATGTCATTAAACTAAGCAAACTCCAGTGGAGAGTGCAGGCTGCTGTCTGTTTTCCACAGCCACGGGTTTAATAATGAGCCAGTGAGCACGCCAATAAAAGCGAAAAGTGAAATCTTTGCTTTGTGAGTTGAAGTCAGAGAATCTCTTAGGTCTGGATAAGGCATGTAACAGTGAGTAACCGCACTGTTATTGTGAAACAAATGAGTGCAGGGGAGTTAGGATATGATATGAAAAAACCAACAACAGCAGAAACAAGGTTTATTTTACAATTAAATGGAAAAATAAATTAGCGGCTGCAGAAAACTGGAGTAGAGTCACATTTAATTCAAAACTGTTACGCTTTTTAGAATAATCATCAAAACTAAAATTACCTTAGATGCATTTGTAAAGCATGGTTTCTAGCAAAAGTTCACGGTAAGCTCATTTGTTGAATGTCATTAGCTTCCTATGTTCACCTCCCCGTGCAAATTGAATGCATTAATCACTGGCTGTATTTTGCATAAAGGAAGAGCAATGTGCAAAGTGGTGCCTGCATGGGTAACAGAATATGAAGTGTTGAAAGATCTCACTGGAACTCTTTAAACCTATTTTAATCACTGATTAAATTACTCAAGTGTCAGACATTTACAGTGGGCCTCAAGGAGTCCCTGAGGAAGTGCTTCCTGGAAATCAAAGCAACAAAGGTGATCTAACAAATGTGTTCCAGGCGAGTTCGATACCTTCTAAATACCCATTAAAATACAACTTAGTGAACCTCAGTTGATGCCGTTATTAACATAATTATCTCACTCAAGAAAGTAATTATATCTGTTTGAATACAGGCATTTCCATTATGATATAATGACTAATTAAAGCCATTACTTCTTAAGTGAGTAGTATGTATCCTATGGGACTCTTCAAGGATAGACAGCGGCAGGCAAGATTTGACTTCAAGTCTCTTAAGTTCCAATTAACCTATTGCTGGTCCTTACATCATTACATTTGAATATTTTGCTCCTGTGGTTAAGAGTCAAACATGGCAGCAGCAGAAACCATACATATACATTTTTATACACTAAGTATCTGGAGCTAAAGGCCAAAGGTATTTTAAGAAAATAAGGGCAGAATATGCAAAGAATGGAATGTACCCACTGATTGCACAGGGAATTGCGTAACATTTGCACCCATAATTTGCTCCATTTTATAAGACCTATTCACAAATGACTTTCCATGAGCTCAAATACTCATAAAGTTTTGCACCCGACTTCAGTTTGCCCTTCTTTTGTGTCTTAGTTTCAAGTATTTTGGGTGTTTCTTTCCCTTTCAGCATCTAGATAAGTCCTTAACCCGGTGTTTTTCAACCCCGTGTGGGGTCGCCTGGAATTCAAACGGAGTCACCTGAAATTTCTAGTACTTGATTAAAAAAACAAAACAAAAAAAAAACTTACTTATAAAAAATATATATATTGAGAGTTGAGAGAGACTGAAACTGAAGCTGAAACTGAAGCACTGTGGTTCTGTTTATCTGTCAAATGTTCACGGTGGTCAGTTTCAGATGCTGCAACTCCTTCATAATTAATAGTTTAGTTATTGTTTGTTCAGTATTAATTGTCAGCCTTGTAAATCCAAGCTGGACTGATTGTACATATGCTGACCAAGGAAAATCAAATACTCACTTTGTGCAGTAATCAGAACCTGGCTTTTCTGCCAGGATGTGTTCTGCTGGATGTGTGTCAAATAAAAAAATCAGTTTAAAAGAAAGAAAAAAAGAAATAAAACATCCAAGCAGCACTTGCTAAAAAGTACATACATGTAATAAAACAACTGTTATAAGGTCAGAAACAGACAAACATCACTCATATTCTCTATTTACAGCTTTAATATAGAATAGAATAGAAAAGAATAGAATAGAATAGAAGTACTTTATTGATCCCACAATTGGGAAATTGCTTCGTGACAACAGCGTTTGACATATAGTAAACAGACAAACAGTGGGGGTGCAAAGGTCGGGTGGAGTGTTATTAGAGTGTCCATCGTGATGCTAAGTGAAGTACAGAGTGCATGTCTATGGTTTGATGTGTATAAAATCTCTTTGAATGACTATATAATGTTATAAAAACCAACATGCTTCTAACCTATGTCAGATATATGAGTGGGGAGGATTTTTACAGGAATTTAAAGTTACATAATTATTTCTGAAGAGAGATAAAAGACACTGATCCAAGAGAACTACTAATAATAATTGTTCATATATTCACTGATGCATATAAGGCAGGAAGCAACAAAAAACAAAACAAAAAAAAAACTGTCTTTACTAATACTGCAAAACATCTGCACCTACTAGAACAGATGACCTCCACAGTACGACTGCAGTAAGAATCGGGTGAAGAACGTAACCTGTGAGACAATTTGTAAACCATTAAGTGTAAAAATTGTGAGGTGTGTCTAAGCCAGTGTTTCCCAACCAGTGTGCCGTGGCATATTAGTGTGCCGTGAGAAGTCATCAGGTGTGACATGGAAAATGATCCAATTTCACCTCATTGTTACTGTAACCGAGCAGCGTGATATAGATATATACGACTGCACGCACCAACAATCCACCCTAAACAGAAACTGATGTGGTGCGTTCGGTTTGATGAAGCCTCCCTCACTCGTGTTGCGTGGATTAACGAGTTACCGCAGGTGTCGGGTTGGGGCACTTCCCATACTATTGTACAACACACCTCAATCTGGGGGTCTGTCTGAGGGGTCAGTGACGCCCCTGGACCCCACATTTTTGGGGCGGCTGTGGCTCAGGTGGTAGAGTGGGTCGTCCAATATCCGGAAGGTTGGTGGTTCGAAACCCGCTCTCTCCAAGTCAGTCTGTTGTGACTGTCTTGTCCTTGGGCAAGACACTTTACCCTCCTTGCCTCCAGTGTTACTTACACTGGTGTGTGAGTGGTTGGAGGGGCCATAGGTGCCACGCTTCTGCCACCACTAGAGGGAGAATGTGAGAGTGAATGAATAATGGATCAATAATGTAAAGCGCTTTGAGAAGGTGCCTTGAGTGACTTGTAAGGCGCAATAAAAATCGAATCCATTATTATTATTATTTTTGTTTGGTGGTGTGCCATAGCTCAAAAAAAGTTGGGAAACACTGGTCTAAGCAACACTGTCTTTGTAACCCTTGACCTCACATCCTGTTTATTTTGTTTTTGAATCTGTAAAAAAAAAAAAAAAAAAAAAACTTTCAGAAATAAAGTTTTAAAAAAAAAACAAAAAACAATCCACTTCTTGATCTCACTGAGGCACGGAATTGCCACCATATTTTGATATTTGTGGAAATGACCAAAAATAGTCACTTGCCCGATAAAGGGTTAAAAATAGTCACTTGCCCGATAAAGGGTTAATGAAAACTGGAGAAGCCCTCAAATCGTGTGTCTTACTTCAAATCCTTTCATAATCAGAAACTAGTTTCATGCTTCTGTGGTATTTTGCGTCTTTAACACAATATACTAAAAGACAGATGTGAATGCATAATTTTTCAAGTAATCTTAGGTGTCAGTGAGTTTATAATATCAGGGATTTCACAGAAACATTATTTTGCAGCTGAATGCACATCACAGTGTCTCTGAGCTCCAAAACACTGTGTATTTCCACACACACCTTTGCTGATTATTTCCTCATCAACCATGGTTCACAGTCACTATTATCATGTGTTGTGAATCTTTTAAAACAGGGGTCTCAAACTCGACATGTCTGGGGGCGGCTGGAGGTAGAGCAGAGGTGACAGAAGTACTCACATTCTGTACTTAAATAGAAGTACAGCTACTTGGGTGAAAAAATACTCCTGTGAAAAGTAGAAGTACTGATTCAACTCCTTCACTTTAGTAAAAGTAAAAACTTCTTCATTGTAATAAAGTACAAAAGTAAAACTGCATTTTTTTTTTTTTTTTTTGCATAAATGAAACAATATTTATTTAACCAGAAAAAATCACAAAAAGAATCATATAAGAATTTTCACGAGTATGGGCACGGGTAAAGGTAAAGGAAATGTAGGCAGGCAGAGGGTAAGGAAGTGAAAAAAAAAAAGATTCATGGATGAAAATCATTTTCAGGGCATTTAATGATGATGTTCGTCTAATTTGACTGTGGTTGATCCACAGCCGGTTTGTTTTATTTTGTAGTGAGCTTCACCTGTTTACATACGGTTAAAGACGTCATTGAGCAGCACATACTAGAGATTTATTGATGGCGTGTGTTTTCGCTAAAAATAAAGTCCTTAAAAGTGAGTTACTGTGTACAGAACTGTGGTACTGACCCCGTGCAGGACTGTGGTACTGACCCTGGTCACAGTCTGTGCTCCTTCTCTCCTCCACTGATTTTCCCTCTGAAACGACATATTTCGCGTACTGTCAAATTCATTTGGTTTGAAAAAGTAATGAGTCTATTCTGAGAATGTAAGGAGTATAAAGTGCAGATATTTATGAAAAAATCTAGGGAGTAAAAGTAAAAAAGTTACCAGAAAAATAAATACTCAAGTAAAGCACAGATATCTAAAAGATCTACTTTAGTACGATAAACAAAGTACAAGTACTTTGTTTCTGTACTGTACTTGTACTTTGTAACTTCCCACCTCTGAGGTAGAGTGTGGCTCAGGCTGGGCTGCATTAAATATTCCGCAAAAAAGGGTTTCTTTACTTTTCTCTGAAGTCGCCTTCTTTGAATGACTTTCCAGCCCTAGCAATCATCTCACTTACCACGCAGCGAGCTTCGACCACTGCTTCATTCTTTTTTTCTTGCTTTCTTGAGTAAACCTTTTTGCCTTAATAGACATTTCATTAGAATGGCGACCTGGTTCTTTCTCTGATCTTCCTGGTATTTCGTAAACTCCTCAGCCTGTCTGGCTGAGTTATGACGTCAGACATTTCTCTGTGCATATGAGACATGTATTGGTACCCCTGTGCTCGACAAAAAAAACACTCCATCTCTGACTTTTCCGGAAATTGCCAACGTTTCTTGTTATGGCATGTTTTGAGAGAAACATGACTGGAACTGGGTGATGGTAGAGATTTTCCGTCCATTCTGGAGTCACACTGGAATGTGTTTTAACTAAGTGACTAACATTCGTACTTCCCCAGGTACTTTGCGGTTGGCTAGCTTGACATTCGTTGACAAATAAAATGGAAGCTGTCACAAGACTGTATGGTAGCCCATAATAAAAGTAAATAAAATAAAAGCGTGGCAAGACTCAACAGAAGGGTATGTTTGAGAGCTACACGTGGGCTGCACTAACACTAAACTTGAATGTCAAATAGGGGGCCACAAAATATCATCCTACAGGCCTGAATTGGCCCATGGGCTGCAAATCTGCGACCCCTGTCCTGTTTTAAAGCCTGAGATTGTCAGACAGTAAAGGGGAAGTGTCACTAAAACAGTCTGATCTGCATTAGCACTATTTTAGATTTAAATACCTGGAACTCTGAGATAACACATTGACCTGATCCCTCTAGTATCTGATTGAAGATTCCATGTTCGATATTATTAAGTCATTGATTTGGAGATACAGAGATATACCAAGAAAGGCAGCAAGATGGATTACAGCTAACACCGGCTTTTCTGCAGGTATTAATTTCAACTGAACTGTGGCTTTTATGAATTCTATGTTTTTTGCAGTGAGGCTCATTTGCATAAAAAGGAGCATATTTTGTGCCAAACATATGAATATTCCCTAATTTATTTGCACTTGTGTATTTTGTGAATTATACACTATGCTCTTGTCTCATTTGCACTGGTTTTGCATCTGTAAAAACCACAAAATCCCCTGGTGAATGTGGTCCTTTGTTTTGTTTTTTTTTTTTGCTCTGAAATTCTAAGGCAGATTCTTGCAGCCTTCAGTATTAGGGCTCAATTAAACATAACAGGACATGTAATGGCACTATAAATATGTCCATAATGTTCCCATTTATAATTTTAAAATGTCAAAATATGAAAAATTGTCAGGGAAGATGAAAGTCAAGGTGAACGTGATCTTTAGTCATAATAAACCAGGTTTAAGAGCTTCTACAACTGTAAACCACCTCAGCCACATTGAACCACTTCCATTAAGCCAGAAATGTTAAGCCTTATTTTTAATAGTACTGAGGTCGAGTGCTTTTCTGTATTAACTATTGACAGTAATCATTCACATGCTCACAGTTTTCATCAACAGAAGACAGTACAAGCATGTCATCCTCTACCTGGTTTCTTTTTCTGCTGCTACAGGTCGGGGCTGTTTGTTAACCACTCGAAGCTTTATATGTGACGTCAAACATTTATTCTGTTAAATGAAGTTTTCAGCAAGTGCACACAGATTTTATCCGGACTTGACCTTACTAGTGAAGCACCTCGAGATGATTTTTGTTGCAATTTGGAGCCGTATAAATAAAACCAAAATGAGCCATATTAAAGTTGAACTTGCTACTGCTCAGTGTGTAAACTATACACGGTGACTTTTGGTGAAGCTCACTTTTTAAAAAATTTGTTAAGGGCAGAAATAGCTAATGCAATATTCATAAAGTACTTCATTTGGCTTCTATCATTACTGCTATTAATGAGAATATGAAGGTGCTGCTCCCTGCTGCATCTTTAGATTAGTGACAAATCCCCCTCATGCATGAATAGAGAAATAATAACCCATGACCCATGGCGATGACCATATGCAAATACTTGTTAAAAACATAAATAAAATAGAATGAAATAGCTAGCATGGATAGAAGACCTCCTAACAGATATTACAGTGCAGGAAGGGGTGAAAGCTTGATCCCAGGTGCACACAATATCCATTGATAGCAGTGTAAGAGCCGAAAGATACTGGCTAATAAGACCTAGAAAAGCATTCAGAGAGTGCAGACCTCCGCCAAGGTAGTGTTTGTACTTTCCTCCACTAGATGGCGCTGAATGACCTCATATGCAG
>JAQQZY010000020.1:919328-929388 GCA_030068375.1 Ostorhinchus rueppellii | reverse complement strand
GGTGACGCGTAGTACCTGCATCCTTACGTCGCCAACGAAGTGAATTCGGCCAAAGTGAATTAATGTACTTAATGTTTCATGTTTCATTCACTCGGAGCTTCTCTATCGGTGCACAAAACATATCGGATAATCTTCCCATCTCTACCACAGGTCCATCTTCTGAGTAAAGAGACCAGACAGGTCATTTTGAGCGCTGGCCTTTTAAATGCAAATGACCCCGCCCCCTTCAGGTTGTTGACTGTGCTGCTCTGTCCCGGTCAGCCAACTGGGTTCGTTAATACAACCAAGAACTGAACATAATCAGCTCAAAGTTTGGACATATTTTCAGTATGGACTACAACCGCTGCTGTTGACAAACAATTATGGAGTACTCAGAGAAATGTTCGTTGGATGTCTTGACCTTATATGTTCAAATGTTGTGACATGAGTAGTTATAGACTCAACAAATTAAGCAGGAATTAAAACAGGTTGTAGAAATCTGATTTTTGCCAAAATGAATATAAAGATAGCTTTGCAGCACCTGGAGGGATCAAATTCAACTTTTATGCACTATTAGGGTCCAAATACACAAATAAATAAACCAAAGACAAAAAAAATTAAAAAAAAAAAGTGGGTTTAGTGAAAATATGACCCCTTTAAGGGATTCTGGAACAATTGCCTTTTTTTTTTTTTTTTTTTGATGGAGTGTCACCTGCCCCATTTCTATGCGTCCCATCCTTCCCACACTGTGTCGAGGTTTCTGTTTGCAATAGATAAGTAAAAACATCAACACTGAATCATACGCTATAGTGACACCTGTCAAAAAATAACGTCTATATGTCAGTCTTTTGTAAGATTGCAGATATTTACCGCTGAAATAAGGAATTGCCCTGACCCTTATGTAACTCCTAAGGCCTATTATGCTTCTAACCAAATCTATATTTATCATATTATATTATCTATGTTTTTTCCACAAACATATTTATTGTAAAAACTCTTGGTATACAACACCCAGAGACTCTACTAAAAATAAATTAATGAAATGACTGCAAACATTTTACATAGTTTATTTTTTAATCTGGAACATTTCTTGTAATCAGTATAATTTTGGCGTAGGCTAATATTCTTTGTACACTTTTTGTTAAAAATGCAGCTACATAAAGATAAAATAAAAACATCAAAAAAAAAATATTGCCATTGAACCATTCAAAACCAGGCAACAACTGTATAATAACTGCCGCTGTTGTCATCATGTTGTTTTATGCTTGTAAACCTCTATTTAAATAAAGACTTTATTTGTGTTTGTAGTAAATTAAAGCCTTCCTATCTTTCTGCAATGCAAAGCTACATCTGCAGGCATTTTCAACAAGAAGTGAGTCTGTTTGATGTGTAGCGCAGTGATTTAACTCATTGTCTTTGGTTAAAAACAACAACTAAGAAACTACAAACTAAATGAATAAAAGAAATGCAAAAAGGGTCCACATACACACCCAGTGAAAGCTTTTAGTATTTGGCCATCATTTGTTTGTTGCTATGACAAAGTAGACCACAGTGTGTTGATATTTCCCCATAGGGCCTGTTGTTTGGTTGTGATTTAAGGATTTCTTTGTTCTTTAATAACGGAATGTTCTGAAATCGTATCCACTTTTGACAGTTATTCGAAAGAACAAAGCAGTTTTGTAGAAATTATAATTATAATTACACATAGGAAGCATCAAGGAACTACATTAGCAGGAGACAAAAGGACATAGAGGCACGGCAAAAAACCAAACAAAAAAAAAACATGTAGTGCAGGCTTTAACTAGTGTTTCATCTTTCAAATTTTTAAAAATGATCTAAATGATCTAAGACCTCTGAAGTTACGACAAACACAACAATGTATTGGATTGTAGAGATATGAAGGATTTAAAGACATGATTCATTTATGTTTTTAAATGGAACCCAGGGCACTGTAAAAGGGGGGTAAAAATGAAAAACTGATGGGGCTCAGCATTTCCAAGGAGCCCAGTGCATGTAGGTTAGAAGTCGTGAAAATTTCATGTAAGCTCCACAGTAAAAGAGAGGCATAGAGGCTGAGAGTCAGACGTCCAAAGTTAAGTTTCACTTCCATTTTCACTGCGGTTGTTATGGCACTTATGAAACACACCCCTATACCTCCAGTCCTTAACCCCCCACCTCCAATGACAGATTTACAGATAAATTATTTTCTGAATGTTTACCTTCCATGGGGTCCACAATTGGTACCAGCACCCTAAAATGATACCAGTCGTATTAATGAACATTTACACATAAATATGTACGATTATAACCATACTAATTTCCATTTCGAGTCCCATAGTTAGGTAAAGACAAAAAAACAAAAAAAGACAATAACTCACATATATTATAATCCCATAATTGAACGAAACCATATAAAAAGAAAAAAGACAAAAAACGGGGGACCAAGCAAAAAATGTATTAAAATTTGCACATGATTATAGCATAAATGCCCCATTGTTGCCATTACACATGATTATATTGCAGATTTTCCATTGTTGCTCTTAAACATGAACTGATGTATGATCTCTTTACAGCAACAAGCTGGGGAATTTATGTGACCACTAGAGGGAGTAGTGAGTCACTCTGCAGCTCTCACATGCTGATGGAAACTAACATCATGGGGCCTTTAACCAAAGTGATGACAACTGCTAAGAAACAACTTTAGGACGTACAGCTCGGAATGAAGAGAATGAAGTTTGATGCTTAAATGGCAGTGTTTCTTCTATGGGTGAGTTTGATTATGAGGCTTATGAAGATGTAAAGATATTATGTGATGTTATTATCTTTGCTAAGTTGCCGCTAAATTGCTGACCCACGGTTCAGGTTAAACTGTGACAGCTGGTGAGGTGATTTATGGTTTTACAAGCAATGAATGAATGAATGAATGAATGAATGAATGAAATATTTATTAGTGTGACCTACTTAAAAATATGCCCAGCCCTTACATGGGCTTATAAGACACCAAAAATATAAACCAAAGACCAAATACCAGATAACTTGCACAACAGATATAAACAAGACAATGTACTGACCTATTTAAACAAACATATGCTGCTTTTTCTAGGCTTTACAAACAAATAATGCTAATTTATATACATTTGAACTAAACAACCCCATCATATCATCATCATTATCATCATCATCATCATCAGTGCTACAGAACATATCAAGGTTTTGGAAAAACATCTCATTAAACAAAGAGGCTTTCATTTCATCATATAGAGGACAATACAAAAGAAAATGTGATTCAGTTTCCACTTCCCCCGAATCACACAGTCCACAAAGTCTGTTTTCATCAGGGATTTGGGTACATCTCCCAGTTTCTCAGGCCAGGGGAAAGCATAACTAAGCAATTAGGGACCTTTGGTTCCTAGTCAAGTTGGCACTGACATAAAACTCTGTTTTATATGGGTTTTTCAGTTGAATGTATGTCCACAGCTTCAGTTTAGCCAAGATCCCATTCACCCATTTTTCTTCAAGAGCAGACATTTTTGTATTAGCAGTTGATTTCATATATAGAACGTGTTTGAATCACAAGAATGTCATTAATTCTCATGCCTCATTTTGGTGGTTACTACCACGGGCTGCAATGTGATAAAAGAGATGCTAGCTCTGATCTTAGGTCTGATCTTGTTAATGCTACATGGAATGTAGGTTCTTGTGGAAGATATATTGAAGTTCTGCATCTGCAAAGACAGCTCTGATCTGTGCCACCCAAGGGAACTTTATCCTACTCCAGCCAAACACTTTTTTTTTTTTTTTTTACTGTGGCTTATTTTCGGTCTAAAAATAGACCTAAGCTAATAGAACTGTAATGTAAACTATCAGGTGATGCAGCATGTGAACATTACAAGACAGTCGCTTTTCTATTGACTGTCAAAGAAACAGTGATGAAGTTTAGTGTGTAAATAATGACTTTTATACTTTATTCAGTAAGTGATATAGGCTCTGGATTAATAACGCTAATTCATTTCTGGGTTTGAAAAATTAGTGGCTGTATATTTGGAGTTTTCATGGTGTCTTGAGTACCACAGCAGACACAAGGAGTGTACTGAAATGCTTTGGCTGCAATAGTGAAGCATTGTGACAGTATCTCAACGTATATACACCAATTATATATTTAGTCATCCAAGTTGGAGGATCCAAGCAGGAGTCAACTGAGGAAATAGAAATACTGATATGGGATTTTTGGGGCCAATGCCGATACCGATATTGGGGGCTAAAAAAAGTCGATAAGAGATATATCGGCTGATATTCGATATATTGGCCGATATATGAAATAAGAACATTGATATACACAGGATATAATAGTCTTATCTAAAGTAATGGTGGACATGTGAATTAACAGTTGCATAAATCTTTGTTAATCTCACAAAGATAATTTACACAACTTTAAACCACTGTATAATGGTCTTATATTAGACTTGTATGTGACCTGTGGGCAACCATGGGTTGTAGATATGGTAGTTTTTTTGCTAGAGAGAGTAGACTTTTGGGAAAAGATGTTAGTCTACATTTAATAAGTAGTGACAAAAAATGTTTGATAAGTCATTCTTTAAAAGGTAAGTGATAATTAATATACAGTATTAATACCCAGGGGTGCCTGCAGAATGAAACTGTGAGGTAAACAGGAAGTAAAAGTGAAACCGAACAGGCTTTACTATTCCTCTTTTCCTCAGACACAGGAACAGTGTGACGGAATCTCCACGCAGCAAAAAGTTAATATGTCGGTTACATATTGACCGACAGAACCGGCCCACGCCTCCATTGGCCCCTAAGTAAAACTGGATTTGGGGGCCCTCTGTTTCATTTTGTCCTTTTACTTTTGTCGTTTATTTTTTGTCTCTTTCTTCCTCTTTCTTTTTTCAGCCCCAGAAGGGTACGTCCTTTCTTGTGACATTGTTTTGATTGGAAGTACTCATGAGTTGGATGCGTAGTGCACACCACACGGCAGGAGGTACACATTATGGTGCAGTGGAGTTTTCACATTTAAACAGAGGCAGGAAGAATCACTAGGCCGACATCAACAGCACCACAGAAAATCCTTTTTTTTATATAATAGTACAAATTTCACTGTATATAAATCATCATTCATCCAAGCAAAAACTTTTTTTTTTTCCCTTAATTGCTCTTGGGGACCCCCAGAGTGGCTGCGGAGCCCTAAGCAGGCGCTTAGTTCGCTTATGCCTTGGGCCGGCTCTGTTGACCAATGTTGATTATACTATAATCAGTTGGGCTCTAGTATTTATAGTGTTGTAGATGATTTATTTTGGTGTTTTGGATGTAATATCATCGGTGTTCATTTTCTTGCCGGTACTGATGCACTCGAATGTTGTTACAAATATTATAACGTGATGATTTACACCTTTATGACAATGGCTGGTTGTAAAGATTTAAGATTGGAACCGGTGTAGATGATTTTATCTGTGACTGTAAACCTGAACGATAAAACTGAGCTTGAACAGTCACCATTCCATCATCAGAATGTGTCTGACGGCTTTACTTTCACAACTCACTCCAAGTTTAATCCTCCCTTTTAATCTCAGAAATTTGAGGAGGAGCCTCATCTTTCAGTGCCTCCAAGGACCATCCTCTTGGGCTTGTACTGTGAAAAGATAAGTTGTATTTGATGTCAGTGTTTGTGAGATTCAATTATTTCCAGAAAAAGCTGAGTGTGAAACATCTAAGGCACGCCCGTATATGAAAGCTTGTTAACAATTTCCCTCTGCAAACTCCACCCAGACTGATGCGTACAAGTTTATTAACAAGGTATGAATTCAGCTAATTTTCATTTGGAAAATGTACCGGTATTTGTTTACCTTAACCCTCAAAGACCCAAACTATTTTTGTGGCAACTTCCAAATAATTTTTTTTCTCTACATGCCACCTTTCTTTTCACTATTTACTCTGATATTATCATCATTTTGCATCTATCAGTGAAAATAAGGTATTTTCCCTCAAGTTTTTTTTTTCTATGAAAATACTTCAGATAAGGACAATGCAGTTGAAATAAGCATGTAAAAGTATTTCTCTTTTCTTCATAAACTGTAATAAAATACAGGGAATATGTCCATAACCTTAAAGGAAACAAAAATAATCTAAATGTGTTCAGGGAAACCTGATGTAAAAGATCAGAAAATTAATGTAATGAATCTCATGTCGTCTAGAAAAAGGTTAAAGACATGTCAAGGCCAAAGGAAGGTTACACTAAAAACTAAGCCTTTTTTTACTTTACATATCCAGATTTTATCTGAAGATAGCAAGGGACAAATGCATATGTGTGGTCATTCTAATTTGAATAAACTAACAAACTTCTCTTAAACAAACCTTCTCTTTTATTACATTCCAAGTTATTTTAAATGAAAAGGAAAAGGATATATAAATCTGGATGTAGATGTTCTTCTAATTGATTGAATGGGGTTCTACTTAGAGATGCTTATAAGGAACATTGTTGTTATACTGTTAGTACCTTTTAAACTAATGATGTTTTATATGCATGTTCTTAGTGTTTTATCTATGGTTTTAGAACTGTCTTTTATTCTGCTTTATGTATATTTTTAATGTTGATGTCTGGCTGAGATTTCTATTTTGTGTAACTTCTGCTGCTTCTGTCTTGGCCAGTGCACTCTTGAAAATAGAGTTTTGATCTCAATGAGCTTACTTCCTGGTTAAATAAAGGTAATGATAATAATTTAAAAAAACAAACAAACAAACACACTAATATTGGCCTAAGACTTTTGCACAGGTCTGTATAGCATTAACTGAACATTAGAAACAACAGTCTACATCCACTGCCTTTAAAATCAAAGTACATGGGATTC
The DNA here is from genome assembly GCA_030068375.1 of Ostorhinchus rueppellii. Lineage (NCBI taxonomy): Eukaryota > Metazoa > Chordata > Actinopteri > Kurtiformes > Apogonidae > Ostorhinchus > Ostorhinchus rueppellii. The sequence continues at coordinate 922,549 of JAQQZY010000020.1, read as the reverse complement.
ACTGGTGAATCAAAAGTCGCAATAGACCCTCAAATAATGCAAATATAACTTGTGCATAAAACCTAATGGAAAAATGACAATTTCACCAAAACTCTTGCTTTTTAATTAAAAGTTTTTGCATTGGCATTGTGAAATTGATATATAACACAAAACTGCAATGGAAAGACGATTTTCACAAGTAGAGTCATGTGAATTAAAAAAAAAAACAACAAAAACGGATGTGGACAGATGTTACAACAAGCGAAGAAACAGAGTTTTTAAAAGAAACATGGTACAGTATGTGAGGAAACACCAGGGAACTGAATAATTTTTTTTAAATTTAGTACAGAACAGCGGGGTGATATACAATCATAATCATGAATATATCTGTAAATCAACACCATATTTACATTCGTCGCCATGTTTATGGAATAACTTCTCGTGTCATCTTGTGATAATAAATAAACAAATCATTGCATTTGTGATTTAATGGAAAAACCTACATTATGCATTTGAAGTTTTTCAACATTTAGTAAATATCAGAAAAGTTTTGCACATAAGCCTAATGGAAAAGTGACTAATGCTGCAGAAGATGGCAGTGTTTGAAGTTCACGATGGCATCTTTAAATATTCACATGGGTCATATTTTATAGAGCTAAAAAGCTAAGAAACTGCATTTTACCTAAATTATTATTATTTTTATTATTATTATTATTATTATTATTATTATTATTATTATTATTATTATTCAACGTGCTGACAGGATTAGTATTCACAAATTGTCGAATATCTCAGATCAGTAGATGTGTTTTTTTTTGTGTGTGTCTCTGACAGGTTTGTAGGGTTTTGAGGGTTAAGTATATTTATTCGGCTTCAGTCTTGGCAGAGAAAATACAAAAAAACAACCCCCCCCCCACACACACACACAAGCATGTCTTATTCTGTAGATCCAAACAATACTTTGTCAGTGAAACTAGACCGCCTTTTGTGTCAGCTTTATAAATCATTCATGTAACATCAAATGAAAATATGTAATATAATATAAAACTTTGGTATGCATGAAATAAAAATACATTCAGTGAGCCTCAAGGTAAATATTGTACATTTCTGAATATAAAAGGATGCCTGCTGTTTTGTCATTGTTCCATACAACGCTCAACCAATTTCACCATGGGAGTAAAATTATATCATTTTCCAAAAGGTTTCTGATGTTATTATTTCCGTGTGACTGTGTATCTGAAATTGATTTCCACTTTGCTAGATTGTGATATTTGTCCCAAGAACATCATGACAGCTGCTTTATTCTTCAGTGATGAATTATGGTATGCACCTTGTCATGTCCGGTGAGATAAGCTTATACTTTTAAACATCATTTCAGCAGTACTGGAGAAGTATCCCAACGCAATGAACATGGTTTCTTGATTAAATAAAGAATAGAACGTGAGTTAAATGCAAATGGAAAAAAAAATGCTTTGTGTGATGATGAGATTTTTTTTTTTTTTTGTCTTTTGAGATAAAAACAGCTTCACTACTTTGTCAGCACAATTATGCACATTGTTGAGACTAAGCGTCATTGAGCAAACTCCTCTGGGGCTTCTATGTTCGGCATCAGCACAAGCGATTTATTCTCATATCTAGGGTCAGTCCTGTTTTCAACCGGCATCAGGAGTTTTTAAACAGTTTTTAAAAACTTTTAACAAATGCAGACGGTCACAAAGTGCACATCCGCCTCTGTGATAATGTTTGTTCTGAACACGGAGGCCCAGATTCAGTAGAAGTATTTGAGGGAAAAGAAACGCTCATTATTATCACTACATTTATTAATTACTGCTGTGCTGTTTGTCTTGGGCAACATGTTGAGGAGCAGATGAAGGTCCAATAACCTTCTGGGCCATTTCCTTCTAAGGATCGAGGGGCAGCGTTCATCTAACCCTCCACATGGAACATTTACAGGACTGATATATTGCTTTATTTAAATGGAATTATGTATTTTCAAACATTTCCCTGTGCTCTACATAAACTGTAAATGCTCTGCTTGGGTCTGAATTCTTCATTAATTCAACTCCACAGGTCCATCTTCAACCTTATTTTTGAGTAATGACACCAGAAAAGTGGTTTTGAGTGCTGGCCCTTTAAATGCAAATGAGCCACTTCACGTCCCGCCCCCTCCAGGTTGTTGACTGCACATTTTCTCACATTCACCAACTTGTGTTCATTAATACAACCAACAACTGAACATTTTAGGTAAGCGGCTCCAAGTTGGGACATATTTTCAGTTTTTACTATAATTGAAAAACAATTATGTCGTACTCGGATAAAAAGGTTCAGTGGAAGTCTTGACCTCATATGTACAAATGTTGTGATGTAACTAATTATAAAACATAACAGATTAAGCAGGAATTAAAACAGGTTGTAGACATCTACTTGATTTTTTCCAGACTGAATATAAAGATAGTTTTGCAGCACCTGGAGGGTTCGAATGCAAACTTTTTCAACTATTGGGGTCCAAATACACAAACAAATGAACCAAAGACTAATAAAAGACTCATAAGATGGGAGAAACCTTCCAGAATACTTTGTGATTTCAGACAATCAAAGGGCAGCTGCTCTGGGTGAAGACACTGACAAAATGCTAATTTCTTTACAATTTATCGTGAATAATGAAGATCCATTAGAATATTTAAAAGTCAATGTTTTTTTTAATTTTTTTAAAGGTCCCATATTCTGCTATTTTTCACTCACATCATATAGGTCTCAGAAGCCCAAAAACATAGTATTTTAAGTTTGTTCGACCCAAAATCATCCTTTGTTCGACATTTCAGCGGTCAAAAAAGTCACTCTCACCAGCCCTCCTCAGAACAGGCTGTTTCTGGTCCTGCTTCCAGGTATGCAAATGAACGCATCTGTCCACGCCCACTCCCCCTCCCCTCTCTGGGAGAAGACGCAGCTTACGCATGTGGGCTTACGCTAGTGGTGCTATGCGCTAATGTTGACTGTGAAGCCATCGTTCATTGGGACGCAGTAGTTCAGCCATACCAGTTCGACCCAGAGTCTGACCCAGAAGGAGAGGATCCTGATGAAGTCCCGACTCTGCGGCTGTAGCAGGACGTTTCGGAATGGTTAGTCAACAATATCCTGTGTCTTAGATGTTTTTGTAGTTTGTTCCTTCCGCTGGCTGCCCGCATCAAATTCAAATCACTGATGCTAGCCTACAAAGTGCTTAATGGGTCCGGTCCCACCTA
>JAQQZY010000020.1:893939-904613 GCA_030068375.1 Ostorhinchus rueppellii | reverse complement strand
TTTATATAGCTATTTAACAGGAGAGCGTTTTTTTTTTTTTTTTAATGTTCAATAAATGCAGTTCTAAATTCAAGACATTCGTGTAAATAATCGTTGATTTCAATATGTATCAAAATAATCGTGATTATGATTTTTTTCCATAATCGAGCAGCCTTAGTTTGTAGCATTAGCCTACTGTGGCTAGGCTACAGTTCTGTTCATTCAAAGTGATACGGCTGAAAAATTAGAATGGAAAATCAGCTGTGGGTCCAGCCTCTGAACTCTGATGCAAGTCTAATTAACACAGATGATAATAAGCGTTATATTTGTGTGAAAATGTTGATTCATTATAAAACTCTGGCAGGACGAAATAGGACACTACATTATAAGTAATTAATGGAAACACTGCTGTATGTACAAAGGAAATGTGGATGTGTGTGTTCACTTCATTTTGATAGTGTGAAAGTCCTGTCTTTCTTTCCCTCTGCAACGTGAACAAAAAAAAGTATACTGCACTGCGTTTTTATTTATTTGACAAATTGGGGTGGTTTTAATACCGGAGTGTGGTATCTATCTATCTATCTATCTATCTATCTATCTATCTATCTATCTATCTATCTATCTATCTCCATCACACACGACCTAAACTTCCAAAAACTACAAAAGTATAGCTTATTTTTGTTGTAGCTTGCCTGCGTTTATAAAAAAAAAAAATAACATTGTGATTCAGCTCATGGATTGTTATTCTACTTGGAAGGTTGTCATATGATCTTTTGGCCAAATGACACAGCCCTACCTCAACAGCGTCAATTTCCAATGTGCACGGTACCATAGAAGTCAGTTTAGGTGTCAGATATGGTTGACTTGTTGACGTTTTTAAGTATCAAAAACCTCAGAAAAAGACGAACAGGGTGTTTAGGGCAAAACACCAAAGTTTGTTGATTCACACACAGGAGACCAGGGTTTGCGTCCCAACTTGTGTTAGGATTTTTCTGATGTTTCTTTCTTTGTCTCCTTTATTTTAGCCATTCCTTCGACTCTTCCTCCCTAACCCTCATTCCGACCCTTCCTCTAAGTCTAAACAAGTGTTTTCAGACCTAAACTTAGCAAAATCATAACCATGACATTGTCTAGACATATTTCAGACTACCCCATGCATCAAAATATGACATGATGATTTATCAATATGTGGTGAGATGGGAGTGAGAATGTGAAGCAATGTAAACCACTTCAGGGTGTAAAATGTTTCCCAACAACCTCCCACCTGACCTACAGCCATGACTCATGACTGTAGGTCAGGTGGAAATTGTCAACTCTTTTGGCAGGTTTCATGACTCATGACATCTGCCAAAAGAGAAAAATATAGTACACTTAAATTTCTTGTTAAACAGTGCAGATGTATGAATGCACCCCATTTTTAAACTAACCAACCAAATTCTATTTATTTCAACTTTTTCTCTGTGGGGAAAAAAAATAAAATAAATCACACTTTCAACATTGTACCAGACCTCCTTTACTAAAGGGAGGGGTATAATCCTATCCTACAATCTAATCTCAAAGCAACTCCCCTGTCCACACTAATATAGATATTTGGCAAAAACATTTTTTTTCTTTGCATTTGGGTATCTAGTCTACAGGAACAGAGCTTTAGATCACAAAAACTTAGATTTGTAAGTTTCAAAATCTCAGGTTAGTTTGTATCTGTGCTGACAGAGGAAACATTATCACCAATGTCATCTGCATCTGAAATGTTAAATATAGGGCTTTTGGTCAGTGTATATGGATTAATTTGAATTAATTTTAAATGGTTATCGCAAAATCTACATAATATAAAGATTAAACTCTGACAATCCAAACCAAAACTTAAAGGAGTGACATTTTATTTTTTTATTTTACTTTTTTAAAAAAATGGAATTATGCATTTTCAAACACTTCCCTGTGCTCTACATAAACTGTAAATGCTCTGCTTGGGTCTGAATTCTTCATTAATTCAACTCCACAGGTCCATCTTCAACCCCATTTCTGAGTAATGACACCAGAAAGGTGGTTTTGAGCGCTGGCCCTTTAAATGCAAATGAGCCACTTCACGCCCCGCCCCTTTTGGTTGTTGGCTGTGCTGCTCTGTCCTGTTCAAACAGCAACATTTTAGGAAACTGGCTCTAAGTTTGGACATATGTTCAGCATGGACTACAACCGTTGCTGCTGATAAACAATTTTGTCGTACTCGGAGAAATGTTCGGTCTTGGCGTTGAAGTCTTATATGTGCAAATGTTGCAACTTAACTAATTATTATAGATATAAATTAAGAAGGAATTAAAACAGGTTGTAGAAATCCACTTGATTTTTGCTCAAATTAATATAAAGATGGCTTTGCACCACCTGGAGGGTTCAAATTCCAACTTTATGAACTATTAGGGTCCAAATACACAAATAAATGAACACTAATAAAAGTGGGTTTAGCTAAACATGACCCCTTTAACTCTAGAGCACCATCGCTGGTGGATTTTCACCTGAACAAATGTATTTACATGATTTTCAATATGTTCTGTTTGAGTGTCCAGGAGTCTGTGCCTTCACCAGGGAAGTCTCACATGTCCCAGGAATGGGTGGAGCAAAGACCAAGTTTCCAGTCTTTACTTATTTTTAAGGAACTTTTTGTTCTCGAATTCCTAATGTCAGTAATTTTGGAGCATTTTCTAGGGTCCTCCCATGACAGTTTTTTTTTCTTTTCTTTTTCATTTTGTTAGACATGCCACAGTTGAAAATAAAAGAAAACCACTCTAATTTATCATGTGTTTCCATATTTTGATCTATTTTTATGACAAGTACTTCTTTGTGGGGTATATTATATTGGATAAAAACCACCTGACGATAGTGATGGTGTTACTTTTTATAGGAAAAGTGTTCTAGGGTTAAGGTTAGCTTCATGACACATTAATCTCTCCATATTTACTATGTCCAGTATCATCTACAGCTTTTGCGGTTTAAAATCCAAAAGAAAATGATTTATCTGAGCATGTGTGCCAATTTGTTGTGACCTAGAGTAGCCTGATCAGAGATATTTTCTTGTACAGATTTTTTTTTTTTTTATTATTTTTTTTATAAACACAGTGGAGGAAAATGCCAGTGTAGAAAAATATCCGTGTTATTATGGACAGGGCATTAGACTTTTGTGGACCCCTGTCTATCCTCCACTATTGCCCACACTGATGCCTGGAACACATTGGATCCTTGCTCTCATTACCTGTTGGTTTTCATTTCCAGATCCATGTGTTGACAGATTGTCTGCACAAACTGTGGAGTACAGTAATTTAAAAAACAGATCAGATGTCTGTTTTCCATGTGTCAGGTGAGTGGCTTGCAGTCAAAACAGAATACAGAAATCCTAAATTGACAGGCAATTTGACATTTTGTATTACTGGAAATGTTTTGCATTGTGGACAGATATGTAAAATGAAGAATGTGTGCTTTTTAAGACTGGGGAAGAAAATGCCCATATTAGTGCTGACAGAATATGATGCATTTCATCTCTACAAAACTGTACTTTCACCATCACACACACATCAGTAACATCATCTGTCAAATAATTCCATGACCTAGTACAACTGCAATCATACTCTCATTTCACCAGTACTGTCTTTTTCATTCATGGCTTTTGACTTGAAGGTCAAGGACAAGTTTTAAGAAAGACACTGGAGATTATTTCTACTGCTCCTTTTACACAGCACTTCTGTTACGGGAACATTTCACCTTTATTCTGAAACGACTGCTGTGTAAATGAAATGGTGGGATCATTTGGTTGCACCTTTATTACAGCTTTGTAACACCTCTGGAGATAATAACAGAGCTACGATAAAGGTGGAACCATGATTCTGGAACCCTATGTAAAAGGAACAGCTCTTGTTCAACAACAAAGGTATTGTTTTGATGACGTATTGTTTGTGTGACCACCATGCTGGGTAGAATAGAATAGAATAGAATAGAATAGAATAGAATAGAATAGAATAGAATAGCTTTATTGTCAATGTGCAAATTAGCAAGCAATGAAATTGGTGCGTCTCTCACCACCCACAGTGCAATCATACAAATTAAAAGCATAAAAAAACAGTAAAAACACAGTCAAAGAACAATAAATATATAAAACCATTATTATTGCACACTTCCGGGAGGAGGGGAGGTTAAGCATTTAGGAGCCGGACAGCCCATGGATAAAAGCTGCTCTTAGGTCTGTTTGTCCGGCTCCCCATACAGTACCATGGCAACCAGAGAGATGTAGAACTGGGGAGACATCGAGATCCATGAGCTGTTGTTACTTCAGACAGAAGACGCTATCCATGCTAACATTTGTGGAACGATGAAAGACAGGCCAATTCTGCAGAGGTGAGCAACACCGCTATGCTCAGGGTATTTCCGACGCAGACGTTATATGCCACACTATACACTGCGCTGCGTCACCCCCCTTTGATTCCGGAATGCAGGTCCGCTGTGTAAAAGTCCAGCCTGTCTCACCTCTGTTACTCCTTTGGCTAGACTGTGGAAGTCGGTCAATGGTGGAAAAAGGTGGGGTCACCGTCTCGCCTTTTTTCCAGGACCTCTGTGTAAAAGTGGCTCATGACTCAGCTGCAACCACTGTATCCAGATTTCATTAAAAAAAAGCCAATGAAGCCCAAGCTGAAGAATTATGGTTTAGGATCAGGACTAACTCAGCACAGATACAAAGAATAATTTATTTAGTAGGAACTGAAGCACTTAGAGTAGGGTTAAAGTTAAAAATCCTTTCTTTCACCATGGCCAAACAAGTTTAAAAAATATAGCCAATGCGTTACGTCCTGTGGGCCTTCATCAGCCCTGATAGAAGATGTTGCTATTTGGATCCCAACACTGTTGTGAGCACCAGAAGTGAGGAAAGAAGACCTATAACACCCATGCAGCACTCCAGGCTTATGTTTTTTTTTTTTTTATTATTATTATTATTATTATTAATTTATTTAGATTGGGAAAGGTCAGGAAACAGTTACGGTTAATATTTTCACCTATTTGGTCATTTCAGCTTACATGACAAATATATTTTGCTCACTTAAAACTCACAGTGCTGACTGCTTCACTTTTTTATCAGTGAAAACAGCTAAAGTAATTGGTATTCACCCTAACACGCCCTTCCCATGTAACTGTTTGTAAAACTAAATGAAGCTACCTCAGGGTTTACATCGTATTCCATAATGCGTTCACATATTTTCATACCTCTCGTAGCTTGTTTGCTGATTTGCTTCACAGAAATTGACTTCTGGCATATGTATACATATAAATGACATGTTTCAGGACATTTGGGATATTTTCATTAATGAAGACAGCAGGGTGTGAGTTAGCAAATCTTGTAGCCAGCATATCTGAGGGAGTTAGGCAATCACTCTCCTATCAGGGGGTGATCTAGCCACTGTGACCAGATTACACGGGGGGAACCCAAGAGGCTCCCTTTATAATTACTTTGCTGATTGGAAAAATAAGAACCCTCTAACAAGCTCTGTCAATCAAGCATGTGCGGTTTTCCACAACAATTATGTGGAGCAAAATGTTGAGCCTTTCCCCCATTATTATACAGCCTGCAGATCTTGTCAAATACCTACAGGTTGGCCAATTTACCAATTTCACAAACAAAACAATGGAAATACATAAACCCTGCACATTCATAAACATGAGTTTCAGCTTCAGTGAGTCCATCAGCCAACACACATGTGGAGGCGAGTGGATGAAATTGTGTTTGTCAGTGTATGTGTGCATGTTTGTGTGCGAATATAATCATGGGTGCATGGGTATTTGGGCATGTGCGTCCAACACAGTCTACACTAAATCCAACAGAAAGTGTTTGTTTATTTGTGTTTCTCCCATTGTGGTTTTTGCTCATACTAATCCCTATCTGAGGACTTTTTTCTGGTCTGTTGTTTGGGGTGAGACTCAACTTGATAGCAAAGCTTGGCAGGAAGGAAGGAAGCCTCTCGCGCTCCTGCTGTCGTGTCATTGATGCATGCCATTAAGCGCCATGTGTCACATTCTTCAAACTAGCACATGCAGCTTTTAGAAAGACACCAAACAATGCAGTGCAAATAGGGGCCAACCTGGAGGATGGTGTTCGGGGAAGATAATAAGGACAACCAGATGCTCCATGTGTAAGCGCCGGAGCTCTATCTGCAATTCACAAAGGATGAAGTTTGATGAAGAACTTTAAGACATTGTTGTGTGCAACATTCATCCGACCAGCTGCGAACATGCAATTTGTCAAAGTAAGAATGACACCAAGTACTTACAGTAATTATAACATATAGTCTTAAGAGTCACAGATAAGCCACGATGAACCAAACACAAGTGGCTTTTATGTGTATGTAACACAGAAAAGAAAAGAACCGTTCCTATCACTAGAAAAAAAAAAAATATTGTTTGGCCATTGAACAGTATGTTGCACATATGTGTCAGCTTAATGTATGTGAACATACCAACATTATATACACAGCATTTCAGGTTTTTCTACTTGTCAAGGCACTAAACCTTTTGTAGGGCTATATATTATATTATTTACTGCTTTTATCGCTTCACACTTACTTCCCAAAAATAGTCACTTGCCCAATTAAAGGGTTAAGGTAAATTTCACACCTGTATGAACAAAGTGCATATTTATATTTACTTCTATTTGCTGCAGATTTGCACATATAAAGCTTGTATTTTTTTTTCTGATTTACTAGTTTATTCTATTTATATTATTGATTGCTCTTATCTCTTCACACTTACTTTCCAAAAATAGTTACTTGCCCAATACAGGGTTAAGGTAAATTTCCCAAAATTTCACACCTGTATGTACAAAGTGTATATTTATATTTATTTCTATTTGTTGTAGATTTGCACATATAAAACTTGTATTTTTTTCTGCTTTATTTGTTTATTTTATTCATATTATTTATTGCTCTCATCTCTTCACATTTACTTTCCAAAAATAATCACTCGGGTTAAGATGGGTTTTTTATTAGATATTACATTCATATGTAACTTAATGTTTTCTAGGCACTGACAGCTCTTGGTTAGGATTAGGAAAAGATACAAGGCAACAACGATTTACAATGTATTTATTAATAGTTTAGCTGCTCAGAACTGACTGTCAGGAGTGAGGATGTAATTTGCGGTCTTTGGTAGCGATGTAATAATAGTAACATTTAAATCAGGTGTAAGATGAGAATGGCTCCCATTTTCGGGTTTACTTCAGTTGTGGCGTTAAAGCGATGTTGAAATAAACCCTAACACAGCAGCTATACTAGTGTGCCGAGTTTGTCTTGTTTTTCTCCTGTTACATTGACTTTCCAGCACCCGGAATTTCTTAAAATACAGACCTGTGTGTATGTGTGTGCTTGCATTCTATTCTCAATATTAAAATCAAACATCAATCTTTTCAAATGTTATTTAATTTTTCTGAGGCGTCTGAGGACATTGCAGGGATACAAATATCCTCAGACGACTCCTGAACTGATACGCACTTGTTTAGCGCCTGTGGCCTTATGAAAAAAGTGATGGATTGTGATTGCAACATATGATAAATGATGATAAAAAGAAAATCAATATTTCCCAAATCTAACCAAAGCTCTGTCACTGCCTGAACCTAAAAAACATATCGATTTTTGTATTCACTGTCCATAAAAAAAGACAGAGCAGGTAAAACACTAAAATGTTGATTTATTTTTGTAAAGATGTTAATATGAAATGATACTTTAGATCACAAATGTTACCTTTCTGGAGTATATGTTATATATACAAATGGTCCCTCTCGTTGTGTTGTGTTTTTTGGTTCTTTATTTTCATGAAATTACCCATCAATTAAAAAAAAAATACCCCCTAAAGTCCACAATCACAGGCTAACACTCACTAATACCCCTCCTCTGATGGGCTATAAATAGCAGCACAAGGATGCTATACCCTTGGAAAAGTGAGGAAAGTGACAAAAAGAAGAAGAAAAAAAAAAGAAATCGGCTTTCTTCAGATGTGGGAAAGCATTGGAAGTAACATGGCCGCTCTGCAAAATTCATATTGTTTTTCACGCTGGCATATAAACAAATCAAAAGAACACAAAATAAGAGGCTGTGATGAAATTGGGCTGCAATGACATGTAATTTAGCCTGAGCAAAGCAACCAGAGATATGGAAGGGAGTGCTCAGCCTTTCGTTTTCATCCTCTGAGACAGCTGCTGCTGCAGTGCTTATACTCTGGGCAGTTGGAAGTTCAAAAAAAAAAAAAGAAGAAAATAGCTGCACTATGGAGACTTCGTGTATTATTCATAGACACCTCTCAATTACTGTGAATGAGAATCAGAAGACATTCAGCATATAAAAAAAATAAAATAAAGATTTCCCTTTTGTATCCACTAAGCGCTGACTATCATTATCATAGTACCTTGAAAGTAAAGACAGGAGCTTCACCTTCTTCATACGAGCTGTAGTTAACATTGTGTGTCTCAGTGTGACTTGTGCACAAGGCCAATTTATAGGCCAATGAGATACAGCAAAAAATAAAAATACAGTATTTGTCAAATTTAGGTACTAGCAGTCATAAAGAGGGTGTCGGTCCTGCCCCCAGCACCAGTGAGTGTACATAAGGGAATGCACGGATATTACCAAACACCCGCCAAGTCCACACATCCATGTGTTAACGCTGAAACTGAACATGGAGGACAGATATGTATGTATGAGATGGGCTATTATGGGTGGAATATGAACACTTTTACTCAAGTACTGCACCGTGTGTGATATACGGTGTTTAACAAATTTACTAGAGCACCTGTCATGAAAACAAGAAAACATGAATAACTTCATAGCATATCAAAATGAACAATTTCATCATTATTCATAAAGAAAATGACCAATTGGAATAACAAAATAATCCTTGTTGACAAATAACCATAAATGTCCATATTTAGTGTGTCCACCTTTGGTGCAGATAACGGTTTGCATTCTTGCTGCCATTGTTTTTTGTGTAGTTTTCTACAGGAATGCAAGATAATAATTGTGTAGCTTCATTAAAAAAAAAAAAAATAGTCATTTGCTGCTGCATTTCCTTTTGCATTTTTGGAAAACACTAAACTGGAAAATGTATGGATAGCGACAATAGTTCTATTTTAGCATTAAAGATATGGTTTGGATAAAAAGATCTGGCATATACTGGTGGATTAACCATTATAGAAACTATAGAAATGATATTTCGGTAAACAGAAATACTGTTCAATTATGGCAGCAGTGGAAAACACCTTATACTGGGGGGAGCTGGAAGAATACATTTGTTAAACACTGTAGTTGTGCTTTACTGTACATGGGTATTACCATTTTAAACAACTTTGTGCTCAAATACTTGTGCTCAACTCCATCCCAGAGACAAATATAGTACTTTTTACTCGTCTACATTTGTCTGACAGCTTTGATTATGTCCTAATTCTCAGATTACACTTTTGCATAGCCTTTCCATCAACAGAAGAACCAAATATCTTCAAATGTTTGTGATAAACTGAAGGATTAAGTGTTCCTTAAAAGACTCAGAAAATTCCACTTAACTTCTTAAGCTCAGTAAACTCCTCAGAAACCCTCTTGGATTAGTTGGAAAATGAATTGTCACAAAAGCTGGAAACTGAGCTGTCTGATTCTGAAGAGCGGCACAAGACAGCAAAGCTACAAACATTTGATGCTCTGTATGTATTTAAGCCTCAAACATCTAAAAGGTCAAAAGTATCTACTGATGTAAAACGTTTCATGACTTTTGAACCACAAATCTGTTCAATATATTGAAATAATTCAGCTTCATCATTAAGTGCGACTCATTGGGACACTCAGAGGTTCCATATAGAACATGGAAATGCTGCCATGTTCTGCAACATTTATCATCATGTAGCTGAACAAAAACTGTGGTTGTAAGGGCTTGTTTTTATTCACATATTTTGCTGAAAAAAAAAAATCACTTCACTTTACTGTGTTGGTATCATCACCCTTGACATTTCCTCTGAGCTCTTGTTAATATCTACATAATCAATAACTTACATAGAGCAAAATACACGACTTGGACTGAAAAAAAAGAAAATGCTGAGAATAAATGGTAATAAATCAGAAAGAAAAAGATTAATACAGGCCTATAGAGAAATGTATCTGTAAGCTGCCACAAAAATAGTTTTATGTGTCTTTGGTTGGAATTACAAGTTAGTTAATGCAATACTTTTGAGATTGTTGACGCTTGCCTTTACATTCAGTTAAGAAAAAAAAATAAAGAAATAAAGAAAAAGTTACTTTTTAAGAACATCTACTGCAGTGGTTCCAAGCTTTTTTAGACTCGTGACCCCATTTTAACATCACAAATTTCTGGCGACCCCAGACATTCAATACAGAGTTTTTTGTTTGTTTTTTTGCTAAAATTAATTTGTTTTTGATGTAATAGTTTCCTATACTACGTTGCAAGTAAACCTTAGTTTTAGACACATTTATTCTACATAATGTATATTATTATGGACGGAGGCAGAAAAGCCAGGTTCAGGTTACTGCACAAAGTGAGAATTGTATTTTCCTTGGTCAGTCCAGCTTGGATTTCCAAGGATGAGAATTAACACTGAACAAACAATAACTCAAACTATGAATTATGAAAGAGCTGCAGCATCTGAAACTGACCACACTGAACATTTGACAC
>JAQQZY010000020.1:870085-881128 GCA_030068375.1 Ostorhinchus rueppellii | reverse complement strand
TCGGACCGGCACGGTTGTGTTTCCACTGCCAGCCGTTACTAGTCGGGACTAGTTGAAGTGGGTGGAGTTGGCAGAGTCGACACAGCCGTGTCGTTGTTTTCAGGCGACTAATAAAGTGTCACGCCACGGTCAGTAAAGTAAGCAACAACGATGGAGGCACTGGATGACATGGAGGCGGTACTGCAGCTGTTGTTTGCTGTCACTGAAAATGTCAAAAGACAGACGGCAGGTCTGTCTGGCGGGTGATTATTTAAGATCCCCAAGCTTAGTCACGCGTATGACAACATTTCCTCTGACCAATCAGTGAACAGCACTGTTCACGTCACATTTTAGTGTTACGATTTCTCGTATCCAACAGGTCCCAGGTCCAACCCCCAGTGGAAAACGGCCATATTGGGGTGGAGTCAAAACGTGCCATGTCGAGCCATTAAGAAAACATGCAGTGGAAAAGGGCCAAAAGGCGTGGCATGGGCGTTTAAATGCAAATGACCCCACCCCCTCCAGGTTGTTGACTGTGCTGCTCTGTCCTGTTCAAGCAACAACTGAACATTTTAGGTAACTGACTCAAAGTTTGGACATATTTTCAGTTTTTACTACAGCCGCTGCTGCTGACAAACACTTATTTCGAACTCGGAGAAATGTTCACTAGAAGTCTTGACCTTATATGGGCAAATGTCATACTGTAACTAGTTATAAAACATAACAAATTAAACAGGAATTTAAAAAGTTGTAGAAATCCACTGGATTTTTGCCAACATAGATATAAAGACAGCTTTGCAACACCTGGAGGTTTCTCTCAAATAACAAACACTTAAATAAACAAATATGCAAAAGTAGCCCAAGACCATGATGCATCATAAAACACCAGATCAATGTGACAAACTTTGCACCGCTACATTAACACTAAGCACATTCAACACTGCAGTTATTATTTCTCTACTGCTAAAACTCACTGCATGAGTGCAAAAAGTGCAAAAATAAAGGTTGCATTATGATGAGATGATTCTTACCTTTTGTTTTCCAATTATAGCTTAGTTTTACAGGAATGAAACATCCACTAACAGCTACTCCATTGTTTTGTCTTATATTGGAATGATTCTGACTAGAAACAACTGGCCCAGGGTTTCACGGGCTAACTGCAGATTTGCTACAGAGCCTATGAAAATGGGCGTACAGTGTTACACTTAAAGGGTTTTGCTCCCTATTATTATCACTGTATTGTGTGTACTTATTGGAAAGCACTTTTGTAACTTTTGAAAGGTTATACATAAATATTTAGTAGGTTATTAATGTTTGAATTACTCAATTGGACATCTCACAGGTATCGCACTTTTGGGTCGATTCATTATGAATTTCACAAAAATGTGGTGCAAAGTTAAGAGCAAAAGACAATAGAGATGTACTACAACTGGAACCAAATTAGAGATAAAAAAAAATAGGGGTATCTCAGCATGTTTCTGTTTTGAATTTCAGATTCCTACAGCGCTCTTCTAACTGCCTCACTTAGATGTTTACTTTTGACGCTCCAAAAATAAGCTTGTTCAAAAACCCTAGGCATTGTGCTTCCAACGTCCACATCCCAAATTAACAACTGGCTTTGATTTTCAACATTTAGTCATAATTCTTCAAGTCATGCATTGTTTCTTTCTTTTTTTTAAAATTATTCCTTTTGTCTTTGTTCTCATTATGAAATATGAGTTTTTGTATTTTCTATGGTAATTTATTATAAAATATGGGTTTTAACACGCATTGAAAACAATTTCTGCCTAGAGACTGTCATTGTTTTTACTGAGAGTTTATTTGACATTATGAGAAGGAGGATATTAAATCATGCACAACTACAAAAATGCCAAGCATGACATGATAATGTCTAAGACTTATTTCTACTGTCTAGAGGTTTGTCTTAAAATTAGATGCTGTAATTGTAGGCCTGGTACTTAAACACGATCATTCATCTTAGTAAACCAGACAAAAACACTCCTTACTCATAAAAACTGCATGCCGTGCAGCTGCTAATCTGGAGTTACAGTACCATTTTTTCCCCGTTATCCCATTTTGAGGGCTGCCCACAGAGAAGAGGATCATTGCATATGCATAAAGTCCAGCGGAGAGATTACCCCAACACACACACATATTCATACACTCCAACTACCTCTGTACACATCTGTGCAGTGTGAACTCAAATTAACCCCCCTTCAGATGAACATGAACTCAAGATGCTGTTTCAGGTGTAAATTCAGGACATTGCCCATAGTATGACTTTCACACGTAGCAAAAGACAGGAAACGGATCCATGTGAGTCCAAAATGTTCAGAGCAGTTGAAGCATAAAAGACAACAAGATGCATTATCACAGTGACAACTCACTCAGATTACCATGTCTAGTCCCTCTAACAAGTCATAATGCTGTAATATATCATGCACGAGTGGATTTCCACCCAAAAAAACAAAGTCACTATTTAGATTTAATTTAACAAATAGTTCTGATCCTTCTATTGGACAATTTCTGTGGTGATGAATGTGTCTCAGCTGGAACAGGTTCCTTAACCCTTTCACTAATGCAGTGGGTAGCTTCTCATTTCATAAACAACCATCAGTTTAACACAGAACATAAAGATTGGACTGCGTTTCAATACAAACAAGTCATGTGATCTGATGAGTCCAGATTGACCCTGTCCCAGAGGGATTGGTGAATCAGGGCGAGAAGACACGAGTATGAAGTCAGGGTTGTCCCCAGATGATGGAACAATGGTGCTGTGCCAGTATACTGCTAGCTCAGCGCCGCTATACTCATTTTCAATTTTAGGCATTTATTTCTATTTTCCTCCAATAATTTTAGTAAAATCTACCAAAATCCGTCGGGTTTGCAGGCACGCATTCAATTTTCCAGTGCCATGTTGTTTTTCCTTTGAAATCTAGCAGAGTTGTGTCTATCCACAGACTTTCTTCCAGAGAGGTGGGCACACCAGGACACTATACATATCTGGGGAGAACCCTGTAAGTGATTACCCATTATGTCTAGTGCCTATAGTACAAGCCTGTGGGGGCAGTGATAAGACTAATTTATGTTCACTTTATGTTCGTAAACAGGTACATCTGTTTCTAATGTTGTCAAGCGTCACTACTGTCATACTTCCATGCATCCAATGTGATGGAATGAGTGTTTCTCAATCAATCCACCAGAGAGCGCCACTCGTAATTACCATAATGGCCAAATACCACAAAGAAGAGTAAAGTTGTTTGAGAAGAAGAAGAAGTAAAACGTGCTGAGGACACAGATGGTTTTACTTCTGTTGATACTAATGTTAAGAGGAGGTGCCAACCTAAAGGGAGAGATAAATTACAAAAAACTTAAAGAACAACACTGAAAAGCATGTGCAGAACAAGCTGTGGAGTGACTTTATGGAACAAACTAGAGCAGGCGATAAAACTTGCTAGTACTAACATAAATATATCCAAATAAAAAGAGGTATAAACTATAAACTTTTTTTTTTCTAAATAGGTATAGTATGTGGAAGAAGAGGGATATAAATAGTATTGTCCCAAATACCTTTTTTTTTTTGTGGAATTAAGAGAGTAATTATGATTTCAGAGATCTTCATCTTTGTGAATGAACTACAGTAAGAACTAATGTGGAAGCTAGATGGACTGGGGTTGTGGGTGTGAAATTAGGAAATGGACCTGATGATGCATTTAAGTTATTCCCTCCTTTGACAAAGTTAAAAAGAAGAGAAAAAGAAAAAGGAAAAAAAAATAAGCGGAAAAGGAAAGGAAGGGAAAAAAGGACAAAAACAAGAAGAAAAAGGGGAGAGGAGAAAAAAAAGCCTTGATTTTAAAATTATTTAAGAATATTGAAACAAGATGGTAGGTATGTTTTTGTTGGGGGTTTTTGTTATGGTGTAAATGCCCGATGCTGTACACATTTAGTTTGATGTAAGCGGTGGATAAAGGTGCAAAGGACAGGGACAAATATTAGCTTTTGCTTCTACCCTAATCCTTTTTTTGGTTTTATGTTTGTTACAATAATTGTGCTAAGTGTACTAATTGATGCACAAACCAAAAATAAGTTCATTCATTCATTCAATATTAATATTAAGAAGGGAACTTGTCATGAATATGTTGGTAGTTTTTCACTAACTCAGAGACGAACAACCATTCACGCTCACATTCACACCAATGTGCAATTAAGTTGACCAATTAGCGTGTTAACATGCATGGGAGAACATGAAAACTCATTCAGAAAGGACAGCTGATTGAACCCAGGACCCCTTGCTGTGAGGTGACAGTGCTAACCAATGCACCACCGCGTACAGATATATATAAATGAAAACATGTCCATTTGTGCACACCAACTGACATGCCTCTGAGATGCTGAAAGGTGCACAGCAAAAGCACTTTCTTTTTTATCATTATTCATATTCCTATTAATTGGAATAATGAGGAATCAAAGCTAAATGAAGTGCTTTATCAATATTGAATTTGTTGTTTCTAACCACAAAAAAAGTCTAAGACTCTGAACAGAGGTGGTGGTCTGAGACAGTATTTATCTAAAACCTTCAATACCATTTTAAACAACATTCCCAAACAGTTTTCAGGACATGGACAACCACCCACCCCTTCCTAAACAACCCTGAACCTCACACACAATACCCACTAACAACCTTGACCCCCAGAGCCACACCCTCTCTATGACCTGAACACGTTAATTCATTAGCATATGGATAAAATCTAAATAAAATGCTGTCCGCATTAACACAGACCACTCCCCCACTCCAAATTTCCCCACCAGTTATTAGAACCAAAGAAGTCTCTTAGATGAGACGCAAAACATTTTCAAAAGAGCTAAACAGTCCAGTTGAACCTAGAAGAACTAGAGAAGAGCCACGGCCTGGGCAAATGAGAACGCACACAGATAAAACACTGAACTCCTAAAAGCTGTGGTAAAGTACAATCTCCTGTTTCTTTTCATATGTGGCCTCCCATGGATGTTCGGAAGCACCCAGGCTAATGTCCAGGTCCACTTCTCCAGAAATCCTCCGCCTGTGCACACGTACTAATGACTTGTGCAATGTTCTGAGGATGTCCAAGGTTCCAGATAGCTGAATCACTGCCCTGAATCATGCCCACAGATTAAAAATCAATATGCAAGCATACATAGTTACACAAATGAGCCCCGCCTACACACTATGACTCTCACCACTTCTTGTGCATCTCCTCATCCATCATCTTTGCATTTCCTTCAAACTGGACCACCATATTTGCTTCTACCCTGTGACACAACCCAAAAAAACACGACTGATGCTAAATAACAGAACCTTACTGTGGGTCATAAAAGGCCGGTTGTTCCAACAACCTGCGACCAGGTTTTCCACAGGAGGACAGGCTTTCTTCCCCCCAACGCCCACACTCACACATAAACACACACCTCCCCCTCCTAACCCAGATGGTCCGTCTAAGCCACAGAGCTGTGAAACACTGAGACCACAGAGCATCAGTCCAAGGGATTCTGGCTTCCCAGCTGAGCTTTTAACATGAGCAACAACGGCCCAGAGCCGCTGCATATGATGCTATGTGCCAGGAAGAGACAGAGACAAAAAGACCGAAAGAAAGACAGAGAACCAAGGAGACACAGAGCAGACACAGAGACACAGCTCCCCACAGTGGAGCCGGATTGCACAGTCTACAAAACACCCTGGAAGAGTTACAAAAAATGTTAATGCTCTGACACAAATACACAAAAATAATACAGACGTCACCTACATCTCATACTTTCACTCCTGCTCTACTGCAGCTGCTGTATTTCACGAGAATCCCCTTTTAATGCTCTGCACATACATTATTCATCACATTACAAAAGATCGGCTCATGTATTACTACTAAAAGGGGAGAAAAAAAAGTGGGACGTGTGGACCCTTGAGATGCACTTTCAGAGCCTGCAGTATCAAGATCCCTCCCCCAAAAAAGTAGCTCATCCATTTAAATACCTTACCGATCTGTGTTGCTTCCTGTTTTTGTCACTGACTCGACTGATTTTTAATAACAAATCAAATGCTTCATGCATGGGTGGTATATTTACAATTCAGTAATGAGTGGTGCAGTCCTGTGAGCATTTTGTCAAATGAAATGTAATTAGAGAATAGGGTCGACAGAGGCAAACAGGGGTGAAGGAGGCTAATCAACTCTCAGAGTTGGTCTCCATCAGTAATCAGAGGGACAGCAACAGAGAGCAGCAAGGAGATTATGTAGATTAGAAATTGAAATCCCCAACCAAGTATAAGTGAAGTTAATTACAGTCAAATCAATAATTCAATTAAAATTGGGCATTTAGTTACACAGATCATATATATATATATATATTTCATTTTCTTGACCTTATTTATAAAGAAACATGCATGAAGATGAATATACAGTGCATAAACAATGTGTGGGTCTGTATCTGAGTAAGCAATAATGAACACGTGTTATGAGTATACTAGGGGGGAAATACGCTGCTTATTTTCATGCAAGGTTCAGAATTTCCCATTCTATCTGATTTGCCAGGTTACAGTAACATAAAAGGGTATTTAACTGTATGTTATATTAATTCTAATGCACATAAGTACACATATTCACCATCCTCCTCCTTTTTTTTTTTAACTCACATCATTTTAATCATGTGCATTACTTACTGATAATATTCCCTAAAGACAACTTAGTGTGAATCTTTATGACACCAGACTGGTCAGCTGCTCAGTAGGTTTGCATGAACATCCTGCATTTATTAATAATTTATTAATCATTTACATATAGCTGTCCTCATGGGTATGCTACACAGAAAAGTGTGTATTTAATCCTACAGATGGGCCAGGCATAGTCAGAGTAATGACAAAGAATGGTCTATTTATTTAATAGGTGATTGGCTGTGTTTAATCCCACAGAGGGAATGAGCAAAGTCAGACCAATGAGACCAATTGCAGAGAATAGTCAATCACCTATTAAGTATGCATGAAGTGCATTAGTATGATTCAAATGAGATCTGCCCGAGGTGAAAATCCAGTAAACTAACTTGTTTCAGGCTGTCTGTTAACAATTCTAATATTTCTGAATCAGTCGTATAATACAGGATCTTTTTATGGCACCGTCTTGAGGTTGATGAAGCATTGTTGGTTTATGACAAGGTGTTTGTTGCAGTAGAATCAGAGTCTAAAGGTGGGGTCTGAGATGTTAGAAAAACGGTTTGAGCAGGCTGCATTTTGAAAAGACACAATTCAAAAGTCCCAACTCACCCCCCACAATGCTTGTTCCAAAGGTTTACGTTCACGAGCGCTGCGCAGCATCAATACGCTAACCATCGCGAACTTTTTTTCATGGCTCGTTCACAGGTAAGAAGACACTTGACAACATCATAATAAACCTAAACAATATATATGATTATTGTTTCATGTTATATCAGTATATGAGATTAGAAGTTGGACTTTTTACTTGTTAATTTGATACGTGTTCCAGGCATCTGGAGCTAGCAAGAACAGCTAACTGATGTCAGGCTAGCAGCCACTAAAATTAGCTTTATCCTCTATTATCCTCTAACTGGACGGACACTTGTTAAAATGACAACATAATTCTGGAAACCAGTGCATACTCAAAAAAAAAATCATAAAGACATCATGTTCTCCTACGTATCCAGTAGAAATACACTTTGCAGCTCAGCTTCAGCTGACTCCACTGCTCATATCCCACACCCATGTTCACTCTCCTCCACTCTTCTAAAGCCTTTTTCTTGGCAGTAGCCTTCCTTCTATAACAGAGTTTTTGTGTTTACAACTCATTGTTGCCACCTTTCCAAGTGTCTACTTATTTTAACTTTGTATGCTAGCTAATATAGCTATCCAAGCTCTGGCTCAGTTTCCTCAGTAGGAGCTCCAAGTTTCTAAGGACGTGCAATTCATGCCCGAATAGGGGTACAGGGTGGAAGGGCAGTCAGCTTTGATAGACATATCACTGTTCAATCATTTCGAGTGGGCGCTCAAAATGATTGGATGTTGTTTTTTTTCAGTCCTGTCGATCCCACGGGGTGACTAAAACTTTCAATTTTTGTGTCAGAGCATTTAATTAATTGTTTGCAATTAGGGTGTGAAGGAGATTTTTGATAGTATAGTAAAAAAAATGCTCCAAGAAAAATTCTCAGACTCCACCTTTAATGCTTATTGTCAGATTCTGAACCAACGTTTTGGATCTGGCACTGCGATGAAAAAATAAATAGCCTAAATGAAAAAGCTGTTGCTTATTGTTATCCGTCTTGTTAATCTTTATTCCCCATCAAGGTTACATAAAAATCTTGTGCTCAGATGCATTTTAAGGTCACTTTTAAAGTGCTCATATTTATCAAAACCCACTTTTATTAGTGTTTGGTTCATTTTTTATTTGTGTATTTGGACCCTAAGAGTTCATAAGGTTTGAATTTGAACCCTCCAGGTGCTGCAAAGCTATCTTCATATTAATTTTGGCAAAAAACAGAGTGGATTTCTACAACTTGTCTTGATTCCTGCTTAATTTTTTTTTACATTTTATAACTAGTTAAGTCATGACATTGCACATATAAGGTCAAGACTTCTGATGAACATTTCTCAGAGTACGACATAATTGTGCGGTTGTAGTAAAAACTGAAAATATGTTCAAACTTGGAGCCGATTACCTAAAATCTTCAGGTGTTGGTTGCATTAACGAACACAAGTGGCTGAACATGACAGAGCAGCATGGTCAACAACCGGGGGGGGGGGGGGGGTATCATGTCATGTCATGTGTATTTAAAGGGCCAGGGCTCTAAATGGCCTTTCTGGTGTCATTACTCAGAAATAGGGTTGAAGATGGACCTCTGGAGTTGAATTAATGAAGAATTCAGACCCAAGCAGAGCATTTACAGTTTATGTAGAGCACAGGGAAATATTTGAAAATGCATGATTCCATTTAAAAAAGCAGACGATCACTCCCTTAAGGGAAACAGGGGTGTTAATGGGACAGTCTAAAGCGCTTAATACAGAAACGCTTAATGTCCAAAAACTGCAATCTATTATCACCAAATTTTATGTAGACATGACCAAAAAAAACTTTTATGGACGCTATATGCATTAAAAATGTTCCTCTCCATAGGTGTTCATTCTAGAAAAAAAAAAAACTCAATGCAACTTTATGTCCAACAACAATGATCAGTCATCACCGAATTATGCACGGACATCTCTTATCATGTCCACTTCCACATCTGCAAAAATCTAAATGAAATGCTGTCCACATTAAGCCTTATATTTGCGTTAGTAAAACACTTTCCCTTCAACAGAGCAACATCATTTGAGTCCAGTCGTTCACTCCGTCTCGACAGTTTGTATGTGAGAAACAGAGAGACAGGCAATTTATTAATTCAATTTGGTGATGATTGATCGTAGTTTATGGACATTAAGCTTTTTTACAGTAAGAATTTTACCTCCAACCCTGTTTTGAGTCAACAAACCCACTACCCCCTCCCCTCTGTGTTCTGCTTTTGCTATTTAGACTTCAAATCAGTGTAAAATATTGGCTCAAATTTGTTATTCAGTATATCATAAGTCAACTGGAAGAAATGAATTAGAAAATGTAACTGCTTTTAATGTTGCTTTTACATAAATACTTCATGTAGTTTAATTATCAAGGTCTTAGGCAAAGGTGAGTAACAAAAAAGACCTTCACGTATATTGTCTAAACAGATGTTTTCCACATACACAACTGCAGTAGAAAATCCCCAATGTGCTGTGTGGGTCTCGCAGGCACTTTGAGGGAAAATGTCCTTCGGCAGCTCTTACATGCTCACAGAAAAAAAGGGGGAAAAATCTCTAGGTACAATTTCTAACAAAAGTGACAATAGAAAGCATTCAAAATAATGAGAATTAATGTTATGTTCACGAGTTTTTCCTGAAATGAGACTTACGCATGCATGCCCTGTACGTAAAGCTGTCGACATTGTACAAATAGCAGCACAGATTACACGTAAACAACTTACACGTGTATGGGAAATGGTTAGTCACTATTGGGTTTTGATGAGCTGCTTTAACATCATGAGATCACGTTTTCACTCAACCAATCAATCAAAGTGTATTTATATAGCACTTTACAACAATAAAATTAAACAATCAAATTATAAGACTACAGTTTAAACATATACTGTAATTGTACATAAAGCAATAAGATACAACACAGTGATAAACAACACCACAGATTTAAAACCTAAGAGTCTCAGTGTTGAGGGTTAAAAACCAGTCTAAACAGGTGTGTCTTTAACCTGGACTTAAACAGGGCAACGTGATATCATGAATTGGGTAAACTGGAGATCTTGGTGCAACTTGACACGCAATCAAATGGCGCTGAATAACATGTGAAATGAAAATGCGCATGTACAGCAGCATAGCATGCCAAATGACATAACAACTGGCGATATATACAATGTGATTTAATGAGAACAGTCAGTAGGCGGTGAGTTCCACAGTTATGAAGCGGCAACAACAAAGGAACGATCACCCCACTGTTTATATCGAGACCTGGGGAGTGTTAACCAGAAAGATGATGCAAGGATGATGAAGGAGGCTTTGGTGACACCATCTTAATTTTACAAAAATGATTTTAATTTGAAAAGTCCGGCATCATGCAGGCACCATGGTCTGCCTGGTGAACTATCAGCCAATATGAAGTCCCCTGATCTATGTGGCGTACCCTTATATAAGTCTGTTGTTTACGTCCATGAACATCTGGTATGTACTGTGCGATAAAACAGCTAGACACAAGAACAGTTTTACCCCCATGCTGCCACTCTGATGAACACTTCATGACGCATCTAGTGCCAATACCCCCCTGATTCCAATTTCCGAACTCAAAAAATTATACACTGCCCAGCCAAAAAAAAGCCACACATGCAATATTTCACTGCAACATCTTTGGTTTGGATTCCAGGAGACATTCACTGGATTCAAATAGTTCAGATCCTTCCATGGGTAAATACTGCAGTGGTTAATAATGTTTGAGCTGGAACAGGTTATTGAACTCT